>CANNZV010004883.1:0-33887 GCA_947561585.1 Caprella mutica
GGAAGTGTACTGAAGAGATGACCTGACTGACATAGGTGAGAGGCAAGATTGGTACAAAACCTGAATAATTTTCATTTCCCAAGTGTCTGAGTATAGCGACGATTAACTTAATTCTCCATAATTTCAATATATTTTGACCAAATCACTGCTTGGCAATAACGTTAGGATAATAAGTTTCGAAATATCTTGCAGTTGAATAAGTAATCATTGCAGTATTTGGACACTCATAGTACTCGGAAAGTGGGTGTAACAGGTCAATTAGAAGCTTCTTCTTGGTAGATTGCTACAAGTATATCCACAATGCTCACTTTCCGAATTCTGTGAGTGTACTGAAATTGTGTGATTTCACTGCATTTTAAATACATTCATTATGTACAAAAATACAATAGGAAAAACATGCAATAGTGAAATAAGGCAGAATTTTCTCTGAGTTTTGCCTACGTCAATCTGATTATTTTGAAACCCACCGTTCGAGTGCTGTGAGTGTCCGAATAATATCAAAGTGAATCAATCAATTTTGAAGTGAAATGTTTATGTCGTTATTAAGCTAGGTTAGGGTTTTAATTTTTTACGTTTTATATATTTTCTATATTACCAAGGTTGGTTCACAATTTGGTTAGTAGGTAGGTTCCAGATTTAATAGGTAGGTAGTTAGGAGTAGGTTAAAAAAGGCTCTCGACTGTAGGTAACCAATGCAAGGTAGGTAGAAGTAGGCTCTTGTCTGTGAGTAGGTATGCGTGGTAGGTAGAAGTAGGCTCTCGGCGGTAGGTAGGTAATGCGTGGTAGGTAGAAGTAGGCTCTCGACGGTAGGTAGGTAATGCGTGGTAGGTAGAAGTAGGCTCTCGGCGGTAGGTAGGTAATGCGTGGTAGGTAGAAGTAGGTTTTCGCCTGTAGGTAGGTAATGCGTGGTAGGTAGAAGTAGGCTCTCCACTGTAGGTAGGTTCACTTCCTTTGATTTGAAGTTCACTTCCTTTAATGTAAAGTTCACTAATTTTAATTCGAAATTCACTTCCTTTAATTTGAAGTTGACTAATTTTAATTCGAAATTCACTTCCTTTAATTTGAAGTTCACTATTTTTAATTCGAAATTCACTTCCTTTAATTTCAAGTTCACTAATTTTAATTCGAAATTCACTTCCTTTAATTTGAAGTTGACTAATTTTAATTCGAAATTCACTTCCTTTAATTTGAAGTTCACTATTTTTAATTCGAAATTCACTTCCTTTAATTTCAAGTTCACTAATTTTAATTCGAAATTCACTTCCTTTAATTTGAAGTTGACTAATTTTAATTCGAAATTCACTTCCTTTAATTTGAAGTTCACTATTTTTAATTCGAAATTCACTTCCTTTAATTTGAAGTTCACTAATTTTAATTCGAAATTCACTTCCTTTAATTTGAAGTTGACTAATTTTAATTCGAAATTCATTTTCTTTAATTTGAAGTTGACTAATTTTAATTCGAAATTCACTTTCTTTAATTTGAAGTTGACTTCTTTCAATTTGAGGCTAAAATGGTGTTGTATCAAATGATTGATTTTAAAAATTTCAAACCTATTTATAATTAAATGATACCTTTATTATATGATACATATATTTGATCTCAAGTGTCAGATTATCAGAGTTGTTGAATTTAAAAAGGTAGAACAATTGTTTATATCATATATAACAAATTAATAGAACTAATATACAAAGGATATCTTCAACCTACATTACACAGAGATAAAGAATAGTCAACGACAAATCTTAAACAAGAAAGAATAGTAAGCGCAATAATAAATTCTGTAACATAATGCAGATGAATAAGAGATCATCGCATTATTCGGACACTCTTAGTACTCGGAGAGTTGATTTGAAGATGGTCAAAGAATAACAAAGTTCAACCAGAAGTTTTTTTTTATTAGAATTGGTACATTTTCTCGAGTTCTGATTATCATTTTTCACCATTGAGATTTGTCGGTGAGTTCAATTTTAACAATTAACAATAAATTCCAAAGATAATTATTATATCATCAGTTTAACAAAATTATCCACAATTAATTTCTGATTGACCTACAATGACCTAAACAAATGGATGATATTGCAGAACTTTTTATTCCAACATGCACGATTGCGATGCAGTGATCGCCCAAAAATATTTTTAAAGATGTAATTAATGATTAAACTGGTATGATCGAGTGAAAATGTTCACTGAAAAATAATTTCCATCTACTGTACACTTGGAAACTAGAGACTTTAAGGGTAACTTAACAAATTTGAAAAGTGATTTATAATAAAATTTGTTAATTTCCATTGAGTATTCTTGAATTGAAATCTTAGAGAAGAGAGGTTGAAATTTATTTTCGATTGCAATAAATGTATATATAGTACATTTAAGTAGATATACATCTCCTGAATTTCTATTTAAATACTTAACTTAATCATATATGCATAGCTCATCAAGTTATCAGTACAGTAGGTAATACATATCTAAATAGTAGATTTAAACAGTTTATTAAAATAAATACCAATTAACTACCTACCTATAAGTTCTATCAATAGATAAACCACTACCATCTGAAGAATTCCTACCATGTAATGTAGCTAGTACACATCTATAGTGCTACCTTAGTGTTTAGTATTTCAGGTTAGATTGCTGCATTTCTGAATTGTAACTCGGTTTTAATTTTTTCCATTTTTTTCTTTATAAATATGTAAAACATATTTCAAATAAGACAGACATCACCGATCGTTATTTCAACTTTCTAAATTTTTATTTATTATCTTTATACAATGAGATGTTTTTATGGTATCCAATAAGTGAAAAACTTTTTTTCTTATCTATGGTTGATGAAATTCATAATTTTTATAGTATATTTAAATATTAGATATAATTACCTTTATACTGAATTTATTCGTATTCTGTTCAAAGATAAAGTTTAATCATTCATATTATTAAGATATATTGAAAAATACTCATTGGAAGTATATTACTTTGACTTTAAATAACTTTTCAAATTTAGTGAAGTCACCCATAAAATGATATTATGTATTTAGTGTTCAGTAAATCCCGATCAGATTAATAGAAAGAACTTCACTTGTGTGTTTCCTGTTAAGGTTACATCCAATCTGATAACATTTTTTGTGCAGTCACTGCATCGCAAACATGTTGTAATAATAAGTTCTGTAATATCATGCAGATGAATAAGAGATCATCGCATTATTCGGACACTCACAGTACTCGAAAGGTGGGTTTTAAAATAATCAGATTGACGTAGGCAAAACTTAGAGAAAATTCTGCCTTATTTTACTATTGCATGTTTTTCCTATTGTATTTTTGTACATAATTTATGTTTTTAAAAATACAGAGAAATAACACAATTTCAGTACACTCACAAAATTCGGAAAGTGAGCATTGTGGATATACTTGTAGCAATATACCATGTAAAAGCTTCTTATTGACCTGTTACACCCACTTTCCGAGTACTATGAGTGTCCAAATACTGCAATGATTACTTATTCAACTGCAAGATATTTCGAAACTTATTATCCTAACGTTATTGCCAAGCAGTGATTTGGTCAAAATATATTGAAGTTTTGGAGAATTAAGTTAATCGTCGCTAAACTCAGACACTTGGGAAATGAAAATTATTCAGGTTTTGTACCAATCTTGCCTCTTACCTATGTCAGTCAGGTCATCTCTTCAGTACACTTCCCGAACATTTTGAGTGTCCGAATACAACGACAATCATATTCATCTGCATGATAAGACAGAACTTATAAACCCAGTGAGATTGCGATGCGGTGATCACCCAAAAATACTTGTACCGTATTAACTTCGTAATCAATTATGTACTTGACGAAACTGTTTCTCGAAACCAATCGCCATCTACTGAACACTAATGACAGGGAGATTTTAAGGGTAACTACGAAAAAATGAGAAGAGTAAATTACAATCAAAATAATCACTTTTCAGTGATCTTATGGGAGATTAAACATTATTTAGAACCAAATAACTATGCGAATATATAGTTAAATTTTTGAATAAGTTACAGGTTTGTTGCATAAATTATTATCTATTAATAGGTAAATGACATGTTATTGAGAGATTCAAGATACAGTAGTATATCGTATTATATTATTAATTTTTTATTAATGAAACTAAAATAAAATCTTTAAAATTCTAACAAACCAAACAGTTAAAAATTAGCTTCTTATATATCCCATATCGAAAAGATTAGAAAATAAATTAACAAAAAATTATATTATATATTTGAGGCATCCATTTTTTGAATGTTACGAAAAAATTGCATTAAAAACATGTAACACACATTTTAAATATGTGTGTTACTGACTGTCTTCTTTTCGAGTGTCTTGATTACTTTTAACCTGTCAATATGATAAGTCATGTATTTATATTATCTGATATTAATGAGAAACGCATTTATTATTTATTGATAGGTAATAACCATAATTTTGGTAACTCATTTGGTTATTTTAATAATTATAAAGCTGAATTGATATGTATTTTATTTAATGATAGAGTTTAATCATTCATATTCATATGTTCAATTCAATGAACTGAATTCAGTGCATCGCAAACACGTTGTAATAATAAGGTATGTAATATCATGATGGTGGAGATCATCGCAGTATTCGGACACTCACAGTACTCGTAAAGTGGGATATGAAGATATGGTCTAATTAATATTGATCAATCAGAAGTTTTTAATTCATATTGGTACATTGCTTGTAAAAGTGTCCCTGTATAATGATGACTATTCATTGTTCTGATTATAAAGATTGAGAGCAGCACAAAAGTAACGAGTGAAATTAGTCACTCGTTACTTTCTCTTACAACATTCGGAAAGTGACCATTTGTATAGGTCATGTACCAATCTGACCTTTAGTAATTGCTGATTGACCTACAATGACCTATGGTAACATGGCAGTGTCCGAATAATGCGATATTCTTTCATTCATCTGCGTGATATTGCAAAAATTATTATTGCAGCATGCTTGCGATGCGGAGATCGCACAAAAATTATTCAGAAAATAATAACTTATTTGGATTCTTCGTGGATGAGTTAACTTGTTTCTCTGCGAACCAATCGCCATCTACTGAACACTAAGAAACAAAAACTTAGTTAGAGGTAACTATACTAAATTTGAATTAGTTGTTTACTGTCAAGTTAGACAGATTCCTGTATTTCTTCTTTATTTAATCTCTTAGAGATGAGAGATTTAACTCTATTTCCAATTGCAAAACATGTACATTTAGCATATTAAATAAATAGTATTTAAATAATTGAATAAGTTAGACGAAGTCGAATACAAATATCAATTATTTAAAAGGCACGTTTTTAATGAATATTTGATATATTTCTATCAATGATGATTATTGATTGATATGCAGAATTTGTTAACTTATTCAACTATTATAAAATAATTAAAAATTATATTATATATAAGTCTGAGTGTTTCGATATTCCTCGTATTACAATAATTAAAAAATCTGTTCAAAGTGAATGGGTGTTAACCTGAAACATTTTAATAATTGTACATTTCATGCAAGGATATAAACCAATAACTTATAGTTACGGTAGGTGGTCATTATCTAATTAATAGAATGCTAAAACGTTCATTTAAATTAAATACCAATTAACTACCTACCTATAAGTTCTATCAATAGATACACCAGTACCATCTGAAGAATTCCTACCATGTAATGTAGCTAGTACACATCTATAGAAATAGTGCTACCTTAGTGTTAAGTATTATACGTTATATTGCTGAAAATATATTAATCAATATTCTCTTCCTGAATTTGTAAACCATATTTCAATTAAAAATAGTTACCTATCGTTACATCAACAGTTTCGATTGATATTAACCTCTTATATTTTTATGATATAAATTACGTGTGAGAAAACGGGTTATTTATTTATTGTGTGATAAAATTTATAATTTATGTAATTTATTGCAATATTGAATATGATTAACTTTATACTTAATTAATTTGGGTTCTGTTCAAAAACATTCATATTATAATGAACAGTTCCTGATTGTTCATTGGAAATCAATTACTTTGATCATAAATAACTTTTCCAATTTAGTGAAGTTACCCAACGTTGTTGCAAGGCACTGATTTTTTCAAAATATTGAAGTTATAAAAAAATTAATTTACCATCGCAAAACTCAGACACTTGGGAATTTGAGATTGTTCAGGTCATTTACCAATATTTCATTTAAATAATTCTGATTTACTCATAATAATCAGCTCATGTTTAAAACACACTTTCCGAACACTTTGAGTGTCCGAGACTCCGAATACAACGACAATTATTTTCCTCTGCATGCTGAGACAGAACTTATAAACCCAGTGAGATTGCAATGCGGTGATCGCATGGTGGCTCGTGAATTTCAAACAAGATCCAAAATTTGAATAGGTTATAGAGGTTACATATATTAATTCAATAATTAAAGTATTAAATATTTTTTGTATTATTATTATTATAAAGTTAGTTTACAGTTTCAATTTATCACTTTTCAGTATAATTAATTTAATTTTAATTAATTACTCACAATGTTAAAGTAACACACTACTAATAATCTTTGGTTCACATGAGAGTTTAAATGGTATATTTTTGGGCAGTCACTGCATCGCCAAATTATTGGAATAATGAGTTATGAAATACCATTCGGGTGTTTAATCAGATGAATAAAAGATCATTGCAGTATTCGGACACTCACAGTACTCAGTAAGTGGAGTATAACAGGTTCTGTTTGTCATTGGTCAATCAGAATATTTTAAAGTTCAGATTGGTAAATGACCTGAACAAATGTTCACTTTCCGAATGTTTTGAGTGTCCGAGTATTGCAATACTGTCCTATTTCTCTTATTTTTAATAGAGCACAAACGTAACTAATTTATTTTGTGGAACAGTTCAATTTTATTTGTGCTGAATGAATTAGGGAGATACCGTCATTTTTGAAATTTTTTAAATGAAAGTCAATTTTGGTAAAATAAAACGTTTTTTTTTTCTTCACTCTAATATTAACGCTGATTGAGAGTATTCAGTAAATTGGACGTTTTTTCATTATGTAGCATAAACTTCGCTTGTTATTAATATTCTTTATTTTGAATATATCTTTGAATATATCAAGAAAGAAAATAAGTATTTTTTCTTATCATAATGAAATATTATATTCTGTTGTACCTCAAATATAATGTTATACAAAAATAAGATAGCAAATTCTTTTGCAGATTCTTTTGCAGATCATACTTAGCGCTTCAAATAATGGAATAAAATTCACAATCTCTATAGATTATCAGTTCCAGATTATTGTGAAAATGTTTTACACTGTTTTTATCTTTATATAAACAAATGCAAGTTGTTGCTATGTGCACATTTTCTTTCATTTAACTTTAAATTCTACACTGAGACTTTTGCTGAGTGAGCTTCTTCACTACTCTGCCTGCAATAGGTTCGTTTGATTATTTGTTAGTTGCTATTACAATTTTTAAATATTTGATTATACAAAAATAAAAATAAATGGTTAACTTCAATTTTAAAGGTTTTTTTATGTTTACGATTTTTAGAATTACAGCTGATATTTTTTCTCATTTAGACATATTTTACAGTTCAAATAACTTCATTCTATCTTCATTAGTACAATTGTAAGTAGATATTTTTCATTATTGTTCTATCTGCAATGTATTATTAGTACGTAACTTTCAAATGATGGTTTCGTATTTTTTTTTGTAAGTAGATATCTTTCTGTGAAATTTTTAGTCGTTTTTGTATAACATATTTAATATCTCATTAGCAAAATAATACGTCTTTTCCACTATGATATTATTTCTAGCTAATTTTTCCAATTGAAAAATCAATGTTTTTTCATAGAAAAAGAATATTTGCTTTAAATTTTAATTATCAATTATATGGTTTGTCGAAACTGATAATCAAAATTGGAATAGAATCAGACTTTAAAAAACCAACATCCCGATTACTGTGAGTATCCACATACTGTCCAAATACTCAATCTCCTGCATAAAATTGCATAACTTATTATTAGAACGTTTGTGCGATTCGGTGATCGCCCAAAAATATCTTGTGAAGATAGTTTTACAACTGAAAGAACGTGATTGTGAGCTTATTTTCTTCGAACCAATCTGCATCTACTGAGCATTAAAAACAAACATATTAAGGGTAACTTCACTAAATTTTGAAGAAAGAAATAGTGTCAAACTCGTCTTTTATCTGTAAGCGTTCTTTAATTATTCTTATGGACATGAAAGATAAAACTCTATTTTAAATTACAATATATATACATTCAGTATTATAAATAATAATAATGTTGAATATTCCAATAAGAAATGCATGAATTGCATATTATCGATAGATACTATTACCATTATCTAGATTTAATATATTTTATCTTAATATGAGGAAATAGGTATTTAGAATATCATATACTATTGTATAATATTGTGTAATATTATAAATAGTTCACAGTGACACCAACATACCATGTGTTTTTGACCGATCTATCATATCTATCCATTGCTGGGCATAAGAATAAGTATATTAAAGATTAGGTACTACGCTTCCTCATGACAATTAATATGTTATAATTAGAAATAGTCACTACACCACACTGTATATTCTTCTTTAATTCAATTACCAGCCATATGACGATAACTGAGCTGTGACTATCATTTTATCAAGTGTCTTTATTATATGTAACTCATATTATGATGGGAGATATTTCTGATATCAAATTAATACTAAAAACTTGTTCTTACATTATTGATAGATAGCAAGAAGATGTAGAGCAAATATATCAATTAGTTTCATATTATTTATAATTACTATGCTAATATGTGTTCTGAATAAAAATAGAGTTAGATTCTCAATCTTTATAAAATCAATCAAAGAAAGCTTACAAATTTAGCCCTAAAGATCATTTGATCCAAGTGTTCAGTAGATGGCGATCGTCTTCTGGAATTCAAAGTAATAAATAGAACAATCTATTTCAGAAGTCCAATCGAGTTTGAAATATTTTTGGCGATCATTGCATCGTAATAAGATTGGGGTATTAAATATTGTAATATCATTTATAAATTAATACCATAGCGTGTATTAGAGTGTGTCACTTACAATACCCACAAAAAAACTAATTATTCTGAATATTGTATTTATAATTGGAGATTTAAAGTAAAATAAAACACTCGTTGTTTTCTCATGTATCCATTCAAACACCGGCATTGCATAAGATTGCATGCGTGCATTTTGCAACACCAATGATCACCCTTCACTTTCATTGAATTTATATAACTTAAAATATACTAATTTTAATTCGGTTCTTAAACCTTATTCTATAATTATTATCTGTGTTTCATCTATCTGTGTTGAAGTTTATATTGAATTCCATCTAACTGTTTATATAGGCATATGGTGGTGGTGGTAGAATGGATACATGTAGTTAAGAAAATCTTATTTTTAATTTTACTTGTAAATTTACTTAGAAATTCAATATTTATATTAATTCAAAATTGGGCACACTATTTTCAGTATTTTGTAGGTCACCCTGTATAGTACTGAGTGGTTAGTAAGTGTAGGTGGGGGAAGTGTAGGTGAAAAAAGTGTAGGTGAGGGAAGTGTAGGTGAAAAAAATGTAGGTGGGGGAAGTGTAGGTGAAAAAAATGTAGGTGAGGGAAGTGTAGGTGAAAAAAATGTAGGCGAGGGAAGTGTAGGTGAAAAAAATGTAGGTGAGGGAAGTGTAGGTGAAAAAAATGTAGGTGAGGGAAGTGTAGGTGAAAAAAATGTAGGCGAGGGAAGTGTAGGTGAAAAAAATGTAGGTGAGGGAAGTGTAGGTGAAAAAAATGTAGGCGAGGGAAGTGTAGGTGAAAAAAATGTAGGTGAGGGAAGTGTAGGTGAAAAAAATGTAGGTGAGGGAAGTGTAGGTGAAAAAAATGTAGGCGAGGGAAGTGTAGGTGAAAAAAATGTAGGTGAGGGAAGTGTAGGTGAAAAAAATGTAGGTGAGGGAAGTGTAGGTGAAAAAAATGTAGGTGGGGGAAGTGAAGGTGGGAAAAAGAAGGTGGGGAAATTTATTTTTTGTAGAAGTTTATATTCCTAGTTAAAGTAGAACTGAACTACAAATTGCACTTGTTAATTTCGTGCTTTTCTCAAAATTGATAGTCAAAATTAAAATTAACTGCATAAAGTTTAGATAAATTTTGCAAATATCAGACACTCACAGCACTCGGAAAATGAATATTAATGTAAATAATTGTACCAATCTGACCATTAAAAGCCTTTTATTTACCTATGTTAACACCCTCTTTCCGAATACTATGAGTGTCCGAATAATGCGATGATCTCTTATTCATCTGCATGATATTACAGAAGTTATTATTACAACATGTTTGCGATGCAGTGATGTGTTGAAATATATGTTAGATATTGAAAAAATGAATATAAATAACTGGTCGCAAAACTCAGACATTCGGGAATTTAAGATTTCTCAGGTCATGTATCAATCTTACCTTTGAAATAATTCTGATTCACTTATGTCAATCATCCCATCTCTAAAGCACACTTTCCGAGCACTTTGAGTGTCCGAATACAACGACAATCATTTTCATCTGCATGATAAGACAGAACTTATAAACCCAGTGAGATTGCGATGCGGTGATCGCCCAAAAAGATTTAACTTTTTTCTAGAAAAAAGAACATCCAACACGTAGACTTAATAGTTTTTCTCGAAACCAATCGCCATCTACTGAACACTAATGACGGGTAGTTTTTAAGGGTAACTTCAAAAAAAATAAGAAGAGTATTTTATGATCAAATCAATCATTTATCTGCGATTGTAGTATTTATTTTAAGAATTTAAGAGATTTTTCTTCATTAAAGACAAAACACATTTGCAAATACCCGGTAAAATATTTAAATAAGTTACAGGTATGTAGCATAGATCATTATCCAATATTGGAAAATGGCAGGTTATTGAAAGATTTAATATATTAAAGTATATATGTGATGTTGTATTATTAATTGTTTATTATAAAGTAAAATAAAATAAAATCTTTTCATTTCTATTGAACCAAGAAATAAAACAAATGCTTTACCGCAATTCTAAAAGATTAGAAGATAAATTAACAATAAAAATATATACCAGGCATCCATTTCGTGTATGTTACGTAAAAATTGCATCGCAAAAATTGTAAATTATCATTTCCGTGATATTCTGATTTGGTTTGTCTGTGTGTTTCGCTATTCCCCTGATTATAAAACTTAATTCTAATAATCAGACTATATTTCTTTTGCAAAGTAACTTTGAAATAGTGTGTTCATAAATGAAACATTTAGCACAAATTTCAAATATGTTAGTTACTGACTATCATTTTGCCAACTTTCCTGATTATTTTTAACCTCTCAATATGATAAGATATATTTATGATATCTGGTATTAATGAAAGACGCGTTTATTATTTATTGATAGTTTATAACCATAATTTGGGGAACTTACTGAATTATTTTAATAAGATTATTATGCTGAATTGATATGTGTTTTATTCAAAATAGAGTTTAATCATTCATATTCATATGTTCAATTTAAGTATGAACACTGAAAAATGATTACTTTAACTATATATTACTTTTCAGTATTTAGTATAGTTACCCTCAAAGTCTGTGTTTCAAAGATAGTGTTCAGTAGATGGCGATTGGTTTGAAGCTTGCAGGGTATCAATTGTACTCGTACATAGTTACCGTTCTATTGAAATTTTAATATTTTTTGGCGATCTCTGCATCGCAAACACGTTGTAATAATAAGGTATGTAATATCATGCTGGAGAAGATCATCTCAGTATTCGGACACTCACAGTACTCGTAAAGTGGGATATGAAGATATGGTCTGATTAATATTGATCAATCAGAAGTTTTCAATTCATATTGGTACATTGCTTGTAAAAGTGTCCCTGTATAATGATGACTATTCATTGTTCTGATTATAAAGATTGAGAGCAGCACAAAAGTAACGAGTGAAATTAGTCTGTGATTTCAATAATAACAAGCAATGATTATTTCTATAGAATATGATTTTATCATCAGTTTAATAAAATCATCCATATAACACTGACTGAGAGTATTTTCAATAAATTAGACGTTCCCTCATTATGTAGCATGAGCTTATCGTAATATAAATACTCTTCCTCCAGAAAATATCTTTCATGGCTCTTTAGTAAAATAATGCTCCATTTAAACTGAAATTATTTACTGCCTACTTTTTCTCTTACAGCATTCGGAAAGTGACCATTTGTATAGGTCATGTACCAATCTGACCTTTACTAATTGCTGATTGACCTACAATGACCTATGGTAACATGGCAGTGTCCGAATAATGCGATATTCTTTCATTCATATGCATGATATTGCAGAAATTATTATTGCAGCATGTTTGCGATGCGGTGATCGCACAAAAATTATTCAGAAAATGATAACTTATTTGGATTTCTCGTGGATGAGTTAACCTGTTTCTCTGCGAACCAATCGCCATCTACTGAACACTAGGAAACAGAAACTTTGATAGAGGTAACTATACTAAATTTGAATTAGTTGTTTACTTTCAAATTAGACATATTCCAGTATTTCTTCTTTATTTAATCTCTTAGAGATGAGAGATTCAACTCTATTTCCAATTGCAATACCTGTACATTTAGCATAATAAATAAATAGTATACAAATAATTGAATAAGTTAGACCAAGTCGAATACAAAATATCAATTATTTTGAGGCACGTTTTTCATGAATATTTGATATGTTTTTTATAGTTGATGATTATTGATTAATATGCAGAATTTGTTAACTCATTCAACTATTATAAAATAATTAAAAATTATATTATATATAAGTCTGAGTGTTTCGATATTCCTCGTATTACAATAATTAAAAAATCTGTTCAAAGTGAATGGGTGTTAACCTGAAACATTTTAATAATTGTACATTTCATGCAAGGATATAAACCTATAACTTATAGGTATGGTAGGTGGTCAATATCTAATTAATAGAATGATAAAACGTTCATTTAAAATAAATACCAATTAACTTCCTATCTATAAGTTCTATCAATAGATACACCAGTACCATCTGAAGAATTCCTACCATGTAATGTAGCTAGTACACATCCATAGATCTATAATAGTGCTACCTTAGTGTTAAGTATTATACGTTATATTGCTGAAAATATATTGATCAATATTCTCTTCCTGAATTTGAAAACCATATTTCAATTAAAATAGTTACCTATCGTTATCTCAACAGTTTCGATTGTTATTAACCTCTTATATTTTTATGATATAAATTACGTGTGAGAAAACGGGATATTTATCTATTGTGCGATAAAATTCATAATTTATGTAATTTATTGCAATTTTGAATATGATTAACTTTATACTTAATTAATATGGGTTCTGTTCAAAAACATTCATATTATTATGAAGAGTTCCAGATTGTTCATTGGAAATCAATTACTTTGATCATAAATAACTTTTCCAATTTAGTGAAGTTACCCAACGTTTTACAAGGCACTGATTTTTTCAAAATATATTGAAGTTATGAAAAAATTAATTTACCATCGCAAAATCAGACACTTGGGAATTTCAGATTGTTCAGGTTATTTACCAATATTTCATTTAAATAATTCTGATTTACTTATAATAATCAGCCCATGTTTAAAACACACTTTCTGAACACTTTGAGTGTCCGAATACAACGACAATCATATTCAACTGCATGATGAGACAGAACTTATAAACCCAGTGAGATGCGATGCGGTGATCGCCCCAAAAAAATTATTTTCTATTGAACTAATAATGTATTAATTAACACAGAGGTCTAAGCAGTTTTTCTCGTAAACAATCACCATCTACTGAACACTAATGACAGGGAGTCTTTAAGGGTAACTTCATTAAATTTAGAAGAAGAATTTACCTTAGTGCTACCTTAGTGTTTAGTATTTCATATTGTTTTTAGGGAATTCTAATTTTTATGTACAACGCTCATCAGATTTTAAAGGAAAATAAAGGAAAGATAAAGAATAAAGGAAAGAACATCTGGGATTGAAGAACTACCAGAAAATTAATTATGATGTAATAAATACGCCAGAAATAGTTTGTTATACTCCAGCAGGTTATTACAACTCGAAAATTTCTAATCATTACACTGTTTGTTCATCATTTGATACAATAATTACAGATCATATAACAATAGGTAGATATTAACTGTCATTTTCTCTATTTCTTTGATACGATTTAAACGCGTCAATTTCCCTGATTAATTTTAATTTCTTTGGTTTTTTCTGAACGTGTGATTTATATATTTATAGTTATAATATGCAACATTTGTGAAACTTTTTGGAATATGAATATAATTATTATTTATTATGCTGAATTGTTATACATTATGATTGATCTTGATTAATCATTCACATTCTTTCGATATATGCAGATTAGCAATATACTATATACAGATTATAAATAAATAATTCTTTAGATGAACAATACACGAATGGTCACTGAAAATTGATAACTTTGTAATTAATAGCATTTTCATGTTTAGTAAAGTTACCCTTCTACTGTGTCCGTACTTTCCAGTGTTCAGTAAATGTAGATTGGTATCAAAAGAAACAGTTACATTTATGTCTCATTCTTTTGTAGCTGTTTCTCTAGCTTAGATATTTTTGTGCGGTCACTGCATCGCAAACATGTTGTAATAATAAGTTCTGTAATATCATGCAGATGAATAAGAGATCATCGCATTATTCGGACACTCACAGTACTCGGAAGGTGGATTTTAAGAGATTAAGATTTACGTAGTCAATATAATTCTATTTTAATTTGATAAATATGTTGATAGTCTTATATGAACATACATTATGTGATAACTATAACCTAAAAAAAAAGTGGGCAAGGAATAAATTAAATGGAGCATTTAGTTGTAGATGAAAATGAACAATATTCACTCTAGAGCCACTGAGGATATATTCTGAGGGAATATTTTCTATAGTACGGAAAGTTTTGCTATATAATGAAAACACATCAAATTTATTGAATTAGTTGCAGTGTTATCATTGCAGTATTCGGACACGCACAGTTCTCAGTAAGTGGGGTATAACAGGTTCTGTTTGTCATTGGTCAATCAGAATATTTTAAAGTTCAAATTGGTAAATGACCTGAACAAATGTTCACTTTCCGAATGTTTTGAGTGTCCGAGTATTGCAAAACTGTTCTATTTTTCTTATTTTTAAAAGAGCACAATGTAACAAATTTAATTTTTGAGACAGTTCAATTTTATTTATGATGAATTATGAAGATAACGATATTATATTCAGTTTACTAAAACCGTCCATTAACGCTGATTGAGAGTATTCAGTAAATTTGACGTTTTTTTCATTATGTAGCATATACTTCGCTTGTTATTAATATTCTTTATTTTGAATATATCTTTGAATATATCAAGAAAGAAAATAGGTATTTTTTCTTATCATAAACGAAATATTATATTCTGTTTTACCTCAAATATATTGTTATACAAAAATAAGATAGCAAATTCTTTTGCAATTTTTATCTTTCATACTTAGCGCTTCAAATAATGGAATAAAATTCACAATCTCTATAGATTATCAGTTCCAGATTATTGTGAAAATGTTTTACACTATTTTTATCTTTATATAAACAAATGCAAGTTGTTGCTATGTGTAAATTTTCTTTCATTTAACCTTAAATTCTACACTGAGACTTTTGCTGAGTCAGCTTCTTCACTACTCTGTCTGCAATAGGTTCGTTTGATTATTTGTTAGTTGCTATTACAATTTTTAAATATTTGATTATACAAAAATAAAAATAAATGGTTAACTTCAATTTTAAAGGTTTTTTTATGTTTACGATTTTTAGAATTACAGCTGATATTTTTTCTCATTTAGACATATTTTACAGTTCAAATAACTTCATTCTATCTTCATTAGTACAATTGTAAGTAGATATTTTTCATTATTGTTCTATCTGCAATGTATTATTAGTACGTAACTTTCAAATGATGGTTTCGTATTTTTTTTTGTAAGTAGATATCTTTCTGTGAAATTTTTAGTCGTTTTTGTATAACATATTTAATATCTCATTAGCAAAATAATACGTCTTTTCCACTATGATATTATTTCTAGCTAATTTTTCCAATTGAAAAATCAATGTTTTTTCATAGAAAAAGAATATTTGCTTTAAATTTTAATTATCAATTATATGGTTTGTCGAAACTGATAATCAAAATTGGAATAGAATCAGACTTTAAAAAACCAACATTCCGATTACTGTGACTGTCCTAATACTCAATCTTCTGCATACAATTGCACAACTTATTATTAGAACGTTTGTGCGATTCGGTGATCGCCCAAAAATATCTTGCGAAGATAGTTTTACAACTGAAAGAACAGTGATTGTGAATTTATTTTCTTCGAACCAATCTGCATCTACTGAGCATTAAAAACAAACAGGTTAAGGGTAACTTCACTAAATTTTGAAGAACGAAATAGTGTCAAACTCGTCTTTTATCTGTAAGCGTTCTTTAATTATTCTTATGGACATGAAAGATAAAACTCTATTTTAAATTACAATATATATACATTCAGTATTATAAATAATAATAATGTTGAATATTCCAATAAGAAATGCATGAATTGCATATTATCGATAGATACTATTACCATTATCTAGATTTAATATATTTTATCTTAATATGAGGAAATAGGTATTTAGAATATCATATACTATTGTATAATATTGTGTAATATTATAGATAGTTCACAGTGACACCAACATACCATGTGTTTTTGACCGATCTATCATATCTATCCATTGCTGGGCATAAGAATAAGTATATTTGAGATTAGGTACTACGCTTCCTCATGACAATTAATATGTTATAATTAGAAATAGTCACTACACCACACTGTATATTCTTCTTTGATTCAATTACCAGCCATATGACGATAACTGAGCTGTGACTATCATTTTATCAAGTGTCTTTATTATCTGTAACTCATGTTATGATGAGAGATATTTCTGATATCAAATTAATACTAAAAACTTGTCCTTTCATTATTGATAGATAGCAAGAAAATGTAGAGCAAATATATCAATTAGTTTCATATTATTTATAATTACTATGCTTATATGTGTTCTGATTGAAAATAGAGTTAGATTCTCAATCTCTATAAAATCAATCGAAGAAAGCTTCCAAATTTAGCAAGGTTAGCCTTAAAGTTAATTTGATCTAAGTGTTCAGTAGATGGCGATCGGCTTTTGGAATCTAAAGTAATAAATAGAAGAATTTATTTCAGAAGTTCAATCAAGTTTTAAATATTTTTGGCGATCATTGCATCGTAATAAGATTGGGATCAGGCGCGTATACAAAGGGGGGGGGGTATTTGGGGCAGATGCCCCCCCCCCCCCCTTAAGGTCTGAACTTTTTTAAATAAATCTACGGACTATTAAAAATATATGTATTTATCCTCCAAATTGAAGAAATGTCAATTATATGATTATTTTTAATTGATTTTGACATGTTTGAACACTGTAATTCTATCAAAATCGTCATTTTTAAATTGCGAAATGGGAGAAATTAAGGGGCTTCAAGTCGTATTATGTAAAAGTCATTTTATCCATAGAGAGTGGATTTCTATCACCTTATTAATATTAGCATTGTTCTTCAATTTAAAAATGTTTATGAAATTTGAGAAGAAATGCATTGTCCTGTACTCTGTAGTTTGCCAAAACACCTTCTCAACAGTATGTCGAAAATTCATGCTTTCCCAAGATAAATGGAACTTGGAAGGGTGGCGAAATCTTACCACTTGAAAAAGTTCACAAGAGTTCGTGGTCTATTCAATGAAACTGGTTCCACTCACAAGAAAAAGCAACTGAAAACAAAACCAAGAAAACACAAACTGTGATTCCTGAGGTGAGAGTTTCTTTGAAGAAACCCCCAGTTGCTCTCTCAGAAAAGCTTTTCAGCAGATTTCATCCACACCAAAACCACGTGGTGGAGGATCGTCATACATTCATTTAGTTTCCGTTTTTATCATTGAACTTCAGTTCGACCATTAACGAAAACCACATAAATAACGGTTTTGTGAGTGGATCATGCAGCAACCATCCAACATTGCCAATTGAATCATTTGGTCAGACGAGAAGTTAATTTGTTTCTATCTAAAACACAGCGAAAAAATACGAATGAAAATTCTCGAAATATCTGGAAACAAAAGATAGGTATGATGCTAAGGTAATGATCTCCGTTGCAATTATTAATGGAATGGTTCCAATTGTTCAAGCATTCCTTAACGAAAATTGGTCACTTCCGGTACCTAAGCCCTCTTGAATATTAATATTATTGAGATGTAATATTAAACTATATTTTCAATAAGAATTCATCTACATTTATCATAATAATCATTAACAATATTGTAATTTAATAATTTGCCCAGTCAATTCATATTGTATAATATAATTTAAATAAATATCAATAATTATATGCCATATATTTCATAAAATATCTTACTAGAGATATTTAGTATCCTTATAAGAGGTAATAGACAATAAAGATATCTTCATTAGGGTTTATTTATCAAAAAGCTGAAATGTATGAAATTTAAAATAAGTTCAACATTATTAAATTGCCCTTTTCCTATGGGATTGATAGTAAATTATCACCTATTTTCTAAGTAGATGTGGCTTGTTAATAAACTTATCCCATAGGGCAAATTAAGTCTCCGGGTTCTTTAACAATTATTTGTATTATCTTAACTTGAAGAGACTTGGAGGTAATTGATTGAATTCTATTAAACTGACAAATGACTAAACGGTAAAAGTTTTTAGGAAGTAAATTAAACACAAGGAAGTTTTAAATGGGTGTACTTATATTAAAGTTCGAATGGTACAGAGTTCTAAGACTTACGCACAAGTCTTTAAATAACACAACACAAGTTTTAAATAAACTAGCGGTTGAGTAAACTTAAGGGTTTTAAAATAAAGTAAGGGTCTGAGTTGCCAACTCACGAAACCCGTGGATGGACAAGTCCGACCAGACTTGGTCCGACCAACCAGTCTTCAAGAGACCATCGCGAACTATGAACACTTTTTTCCTCCCTCTTTTCTTCAAGACCGTTTGAAGATGCCAATATTAAATTGCCCTTTTCCTATGGGATTGATAGTAAATTATCACCTATTTTCTAAGTAGATGAGGCTCGTTAATAAACTTATCCCATAGGGCAAAATAAGTCTCCGGGTTCTTTAACAATTATTTGTATTATCTTAACTTGAAGAGACTTGGAGGTAATTGATTGAATTCTATTAAACTGACAAATGACTAAACGGTAAAAGTTTTTAGGAAGTAAATTAAACACAAGGAAGTTTTAAATGGGTGTACTTATATTAAAGTTCGAATAGTACAGAGTTCTAAGACTTACGCACAAGCCTTCAAATAAACACAACACAAGTTTTAAATAAACTAGCGGTTGAGTAAACTTAAGGGTTTTAAAGTAAATAAGGGTTTGAGTAGCCAACTCACGAAACCCGTGGATGGACAAGTCCGACCAGACTTGGTCCGACCAACCAGTCTTCAAGAGACCATCGCGAACTATGAACACTTTAGTTAGGTGTCAATGGTATTTAAAGGATGAACTGGAGAGTCCAACCTTCCAGTGAGTGAATAAACTTCTGTTACGGTACTGATAGTACTTTTCAAAGATGTTTTTCTACTCACTGCAGATAGAAATAACACACAATGCATTATTCAAATTTAACACGCTAGTGGTAATGGCTTTCTATACGATTAACATATAGATCGATCAGATTTACTAATAGTTCATTTTAGTGAAACCTGATTTGCTAATAAACATCCAAATTTAAGCATACTATTTCAGAGTCCTGTTTAACCTATACATGATCAGAAATGTTACAAGTTCCTAACTATTAATTAAGTATTTCAATTAGAATAATTGAAGTACTTACTTAATTCTTTTTAAATTAATTAAGTATTAATTTCAATTCTATCTATAGAAAAAGAACTCAATATTCTAAGTTGTATAACTGATTTACAAAGTTCATGAAGTTATATAACTTAGTACAAATTATAAAGTTATATTCTGAGTTACAAGTTATAGCTCTGGGTTACAAGTTATAAAGTTATGTTCTGAAGTTACAAGTTATATTAGCGGCTTACATCAAAGCTATTCGTTTATAATTATATTCGAGCTCCTAGCGAGAATAACATGACCATAAATTTAAATAGCATTTCCTTCTAATGAACAGTGTACAAGATTAAAAAGATTATGTCTGATTAAATGATTATCAAATTATAGAAATTGAAAGATTAAGTAAAGATACAAGTTCAGCGTATTAACAATCTTTCTATTGTTAATAAACATAAATCATTTTCATCACACTATTATAAAGTTAATCGAAACAATAATTTGGATATAAGAAAATAAATGAGAATTCATAAAAATTGGGATGAAGTACAATATAAAAAATTAGCAATATAAACTGAAATAATATTATTTTTTAATTTTAAAATGAAGGAGAAGGCTAAAAAGCAAAGTTAAATTTTTCATAATTTATAAAACTCTTAACTCTTATGAATTTGTTAAAGATATTACCAATTATAAATGTAACAACTGTATTATGGCCTCGTTTGATGTGGAAAATTTATTCACGACTATATTTTTGACAGAAACAATCAATATAATTTCAAACAAACTATTTCTAGATCCCTCCTCATTATTTCAGGTCTAACAAAAGAATTTATTGAGAAAATTTTACAGCTATCAGTTTTAAATTGTTTTTTTCTATTGAATGATAAATTTTATAAGCAAATAGAGGACCTAGGCATGGACTTACCACTAGGCCCAACATTGGCAAACATTTTTATGTCTCACTTTGAACAGAAATGGCTTAGCGAATGTCCATCTAATTTTAAAGCTATTTTTTATAGAAGGTACATTGACGACACTTTTTTATTATTCAGAGAACGAGGTCATATACAGTTTTTTAGATTATTTTAATAGCAAACATTTAAATATCAATTTTACTCAAGAAATAGAGCATAATTCGCAATTGTCATTCTTAGATTGTACAGTAACTAGGTGTGGGGACCATTTTGAAACTTCAGTTTTTAGAAAATCTTCTTTCACAGGTTTAAGAACAAATTTTTATAGTTTTGTTAATTTAATTTTAAACTCAATTGTATATCAACCCTAATTTTCAGAGCTTACAATATATGCAGCAATAATTTTAACTATCACAAGAAATTACGTTTTTAAAGTCATTTTTTAGAAATAATGGTTTTTGTACTTATATTTTAGATATTAACAAATGTTTAGCCAAATTTTCAAATCAAACAAATAATCAACCAGAGTCACCTACCAGCACTAACGATATATTTTATGTTCCTCTTCCATATTTCGGAAAGCAATCTGAAAATCTAAAACATGACATTTTATAGTTTTTAACAAGTTTTTCCATCTGTTTCTTTTAAAATAGTTTTAGTTAACAAATTTATAATAGAATCATTTTCAATTTCAAAGAAAAACTTCCGCTTTAATTGCATGCTCTTTCCGTTGTTTATCATTTTAGTTGCGGTCAGTGACGGTCTGATAACGCGGGCATGACGTGTCAAGTAATCTTTATATGCGGATAGCAGAGCATGCAGGGCGGAGCTATAGAACCAATAATATTTTAGCATCTCCACCTCATTCTTCCATTAGAGACCATACTGAACAGTGTAATAGTGCAATTTCCATAGATAATTTTGATTTTAAACTCGACCTCAAATAGTTCAAATTTAAAAAATTTAGAATCTCTTTATATTAATAAAAATTTTAGAATCTTAATTTTTTTATTATTAATAATAAAAATTTAATGTTTACTCTCAATCAATGTTATTTGGATGATAATGTTAAATTGAACATAAAAAGATTATTTGTAAATTTCAATTTTCTTAGTTAAATTCTTAGTTGTTAGAGAGAAATTGCAACACTCAGACACTCACAGTACTCGGAAAATGAATATTAATGTAAATAATTGTACCAATCTGACCATAAAAAAGCCTTTGATTTACCTATGTAAACACCCTCTTTCCGAGTACTGTGAGTGTCCGAATAATGCGATGATCTCTTATACATCTGCATGATATTACAGAACTTATTATTACAACATGTTTGCGATGCAGTGACAGCACAAAAATATCTCAAATGTGCATAACATTAAAAACTTGGGGAGAGTAATGTTACTAGTCATTCTCTAGAAACCAATCGCCATTTACTGATCACTTCGATCACAGTAATGACTTTAAGGGTAACTTTACTAAATATTGAAGAGTAATTTCATTCGCCGAATGCGGGAAGGTCATATTTTAGCCGTGGTATATATATTTATTAATTTATCATCTTGTTATTCACATAAGTGAAAAAGTATTCAACCAAATTGTCTGGAATTGGTGTAATTATTGGTCCAGGACCAGTGACCTGCTGGTAGAATTTTGGGAGTGATCCGGTCAAAGGTCAAGGCCAAGATCTGTTATAACTCAAAAAGTATTGAACCATATTGCATGAAGCTTAGTAGGACGGTCGGTCAATATGCAGGAACATTTTTTTTAGATTTTGGGAGCGATAAGGTCAAAGGTCAAAGATCAAGGTCAAGGCCATTTCTAAAACATAACTCAAAAAGTATTCAACAAAGTTGTCTGAAATTTGATGGTACAATTATTGGTCAATGTCCAGGAACCATCTGTTAGAATTAATAGAATTTTGGGAGCGGTCCGGTCAAAGGTCAAGGTCAAAGTCATTTATAACTCAATAACTCAAAAAGTATTGAACCATATTGCATGAAACTTGGTGGGACGATTGGTTATTATCCAGGTAACAATTTATTAAATTATGAGAGAGAACATGTCAATGCGGCGGCGAAGGTATACGCTCTACCGAGTGCACATAATTTAGTTTATCGTTAAATTAGTCACTTTCAATAAAAAAATTTTATTTCATCTCATTGTTATGAAAGAACAAACATATTTTTCAACTGAGCTATTTTTACAATCAGCATAATAATGGATAATTATATTAAAATATTCAAAAAGGTTACAAATTTTATTAAATATATATGATCATAATCAAAGTAAAAAGATATATATTTAATTTCTTCATTGAGTTAGTTTATAGTTTCAATTTATCTCTTTTTAGTGTAATTCATATATTCAAACTATTTAACCGGCCAAAGTTAAAGAAACACACAACTAATTTCATAAAAGTCAGCTATTGAAATAATGTCTACCTTTATGATAAAATGTTTCATTCTAATATAAGAAATCTATAATTACTATTATATTGATGAAATAAAATTAACTGGTTGGATTTGTTGTTGCTATGCCACCAGTTACTCCTGGTAATGTGTGGTAGGTAGGTAGGATTCCAGGACAATAACCCCCCGTGCAAAGAACCTCCCGTGGTCATAAAACCCCATTGCAAAATACCCTCCTGCAAAAAAAACCCGTGCAATAAACCCCTCAGACAAATACCCCTCGGACAAATACCCCCCGGACAAAAACCCCTCAAGAAAAAAAATTCCGGTGCAAAAAAACCCCCGGTCTATATAAATAGCATGATTCATTTGTATTAATATATTAAACATTATTCAATGCGAACCAATAATTATTACAGTTTCTTCGATTTTTTTTTGCAAAATAAGGTATACCCAATTACCTATTTTATAGTAAAAATAAGTACAGTATACATTTTGACACTATCAAACCTGGCCGGGAAGGGGGGGGGGGAGAGGAGGAAGCCCCCCTAACAACCCCCCCACCCCCCCAACCGGACCGCTAACCTAACCTTAGGTGCACTATATCTCTTTTTATTTATAACATACAGTAATTATATCAGTAAAAAATTTATGAAAATTAATAAAATTGAATAAGGCTATTGATATCGAACGGGTTTTTTTGCTTGGGGGTTTTTGTTCGGGGGGTATATTGCACGGGGGTTTCTTGGCCGCAGGGGTTTTTTTTTGCACGGGGGGTTATTGTCCTGTCACCGGTAGGTAGAAGTAGGCTCGCGACTGAGTAGGTGGGTAATGCGTGGTAGGTAGATGTAGGTTCTCGACTGTAGGTAGGTAATGCGTGGTAGGTAGAAGTAGGCTCTCGACTGTTTACAGTGTTACCACAATTAAAATTATTTTATATACATTTATGATAGCTCTTATCATTCATTCATAGATAATGTACAAAATTTGTGTACTATATCTAAAAATTCAATAAAATTTATATTGTTCATATTCAAAAGATCAACTAATCCTTTGAGATGGACAAGTCAGTTGAAAATTCTTCCCTTTTAACTGACGAAAGGGACAGATTTGACAGTGAATCACCATTCCCAATCTAGTAAAGTTACCCTTAAAGTCACTGTATCCTAAGTGTTCAGTAGATGGCCATTGGTTTCAAGAGAAATATTTTAACTATGTCTATTTTAAAGAGTGTTACTTCTTTCTCTTTCAAATATTTTTGGCGATCACTGCATCGCAAACAGTTGAAATATTAATTTGTACAAAATCATGCAAATGAGTACGATTGTCGTATTATTCGGACATTCATACTATTCGGAAAGTGTGTTTAAAATAGGTTTGATTATTAAAGGTAAATCAGATGTTTTTTACTGGTCAGGTTGGTATGTGATCTGAGTAAATAATTCATTTTCGAACAGTGTGAGTGTTCGAATATTACGACTTTCTCTAAACTAATTATAGTTTTCGATTATTAATTTTGAGCAGACCTCAAAAGATAAGTTAAATTTGTCGATGAGTTTAATATTAATTTGAAACAATTAAATCAATTTATAAAGATACTACCTTCAGTTTAGTACAATCATCTGTTTTGAATATCGGATAAATTTGATGTTTTTCAATATGTAATATAAGTATTTATTGTAATACAAGTATTTATTGTAATATAAGAATTCTTCGTTCATAATATATCTTTAATAGTTCTATACCTAAATATTGCTCTGTTTCAACTATATTATTTTCTGACCTCTCCTTTTTTGTGTAGATTATAGTTTGTATGGAAGTGTATATTTACATATGGTCCTCATCAAAAAAATTATTCACTAAAAACTGTTGCGAACCAAACAAAAACCATGCACTATCGTATATTATAAAATAAGAATTAGGTGAATTATATGAAACTAACTTTTAGTAACCTATGATTTAACTGTCAACTGCATGATATTACAGAACTCATTATTACAACATGTTTGCGATGCGGTGATCGCCCTAAAATGATTAGCAGGGATTTTCCAATCACCAGTCAGAGTCAAGCTGCATGTCTTTCTCTTCAAACCAATGTTGATTTACTGAACACTAAAACTGAGGGGTATGTTTATGGGTGACCTTACTAAATTGGTAAGGAAATTTATTGCCAATAAAGTAACTTTTCAAAATGCATCCTTGCTTTGATTTTAAGAAGGTATTAAACTGTACTTTCATCAGCATATACTGTATATTACCCGAATTTTATGGCTACATAGTGAAGAAACGAAAAATTTATTGATTTACCTCAATCAGCCCTAGCTTGATTATCTATTATACTGAAACTAAAAAACACTTTAGTTTTTCATTTCTACTTGATATCGAATTCACCGACAAATTACACTTGTTGCTATACTCAAGACACTCACAACACTCGGAAAGTGAACATTTATGTAGATAATTTTATCAATCTGATCATTATAATGAGTAGGGATGTGACATTGTGCATATTGCATGTATGCAGTCCTATGCATATATTTCAAGAGCATAAAATATGCACGTGTGCATATATGCTAACCGAGAAATATGCACTTCTTGGTCAATTTTTAACATGTAAATGTCTACCTATGCCGTTTTCTTCTGGACTCCGGCATAGGAACCGATTTTAACTGTGGACCCAAGTAAATTTCATCAAACTAATTATTCGAATTTAAAAAGTTTTTTGGTGGAATATTGAAACTACAAATGTATTGATAAATAATAGGACACTTTGTGTTTAGTAAATATTAATAGTAATTGATAAATAAATGAATAGGTACAATTATTTTAGAGAGTTGTACTACTCGAAATATATTAAAACTTTATAAAACGTATATATTTATTTAAGTAATTAAACACAAAATGGTTTAATTTTACCATTTAATAACTTAGTGTCGCTGTTTATAGTTGGGGATCATGTAAAGGGAACCGCTGGTCTAACAAGATCTTTTATGATTTTCGAGTTATGACTAAAGTAATGAACGGAATGTGATATTTGAATGTAGGATGTTTAGAAGACTAAATTGGCTGGAAGAAACATTTGTTCCTCCTGTTTCTTGTGAAGTAGAACGGGTGTTTTCCCAGTACAAAAATACATTAGCAGATAATAGGAGATTCACTGTTGGAAACCTGAAATACCATTTAACAATAAAGTCCAATTCCACTGTTTGAAATTTAATGTGTATATTTGAAATTGACTTACTATTAAAAAAGACTAAATTTGACACAGCTTTGTTATATTTTGTTTTCTAACGTTAAACATTTCACAGTAAAAATAAAAACTTGAAATTATACCTTCGATTTTTTTCAAACCACCAAAGTACAATTACATTCAAAACATAACTATGTACAGATTAACTTTATTTTAAATTCCGTAATTAACTTTGGACATGTAATATGCACACTATATTGAATAATTTCTGGCATATAAAATGCATATTTCCAATATGCATTTTGGTTCAGCATATATGCACATTGACTTTTTGCATATATGCAGAAACAGGCGTATTGTCACATCCCTAACTTTAGCTCCCTTTTTTCAGTACTACGAGTGTCCGAATAATGTAAAAAAACTCCCCTACACTTACAGTACTCGGAAAATGGGTATTGAAGACAGTCTTATTACCATAATTCAATCATTAGGTCTTTTTAAACTCATAAATACATGAAACTGTTTCCACTTTCAGATTACAGTGAATGTCCGAGTATGTACCCAAAAATTATCTTTAGGGTTCAATTCTATAGAACATATAATATTCTACCTTCAGCTTGATAAAATCATACATATAACGCTGATTAAGAGTTAATATATTGGACGTTCCTTTATTATGCAGCACAAACTTCCAGTAATTAAAGGATTCTTCCTTGAGACCATTGCTATTATCAGGCACCCCATGAGCGTTGCATTGCATTCAAATAGATTGAAATGCTACAATTATTATATACCTACTTGGTAATCATGATTTGTGAATTTAAGATGTAAAATAAGAAAATGCAATGAAAATGAATATTTTTTAAAAATAATTTACCAACAATTCATGCACCAGACTTTAAAAAACACTGGTTTCTATAGACTATAGTATAGTAAACCTCATGGTACTATACCTTGAAGCCCGAAACATAACAGAATCTTGTAGAGTAACATGACATCCCCGAGATTTAAATCTCTAATAATATATCTAAGCAAAATGTGGACTAGTATTTAGGGAACGGTAAGAATTTGGTCAGTTTCACGGCTGCTTTACACGCTACGTTTACACAGTTTTACTTTGCGCAGTCGTAAGACAGAACGGAAAGGAGAGAGGTCCTACACGGATCCATGTTCGCACCTAATAGCTCCGTTTTCTATGATATCGTCATTGTAGAGGAAAGAAAATTGGTTAGCATTGGCTACTTGTCAGGTTAAAAAGAAAAATTACAGGGTTAAAATTCTTTAAAAATGACTACAGTTTTTCTGTTTGCTTTTTCATCTAGTTGTGTATTTTTAACTAATATTTCATTCATCTTCCCCTTTTTATCTCTCACTACACTCATCCGATGTGATTCGCCAAGGGCAAGGAAAATTTTCATATAGAAATAATTCTGTGATAAACTAACGAGTACAATTCCTGAGGTCACTAGTGTCACCTGTTCACATAAAATAAATAAAATAAAAAATAAGTGAAATAGGGAGCTACGTCTACACGTTGCAATTTGACCAAGCAGTTCACAGAAATCTATGCTCATTAGCTCAGTTATAGATGCAATCTACAGTCTCCCTTTCGTGTCAAAATTTCCTGTTTACATGCAACGTTTTATCTGCAACGTCTTTAACTGCACAAACAAAACGGTGTAAAAAACGTAAGTGTGTAAATCAGCCTTCAGTCCCATCAATTTGTTATGGATACTAAATTAGTAATTACTAGGGTTGTGACAATATTCTTTTTGAAATATGCTTTTATGCTTTATGCTTTAGGCTTGTTAGATATGCTTTTATGCTCTTTATATATGCTTTTTATGCCTTAAAATATTCTTTTTATGCTTAAAATATGCCTTTTATGCTCAAAATATGCTTTTTATGCGTTCAGGTTAGCTTTATATGTTCTAATTTCTTTGAAATAAGGCTAATTGTATTTGAGAGTTTTCATTGATGGCATATTTATATAGAAGGCAGGGTAGGAAACAATGTCAAATTGAGACAGTTTATTCTGTATGAGGTAACTAAAATAATAAATAGTGAACAGTTTTAAACAATAACTTGCACAATAAAGAAAGCATTTATTACATTTGATGATCATAGCTGTTTTTAAATTCTCAAAAATAATTTTACGTCAGTTATCTGCTATAATTTGTAGTCTTAACTCATTTCAAATTTAAAAAATAAGGTTCGTCTGGAAATAAAAAATATGGTACCGAAACGTCCTAGCTCCGTTTACAATGGGGGACGTGTCATTAGTCCGACAGTTACATCTTTCTGTGTTATTTCTCGTTTTATTTTTTGATTAAAATAAAAAGTATTACATAAATATACATTATAGATAGGTATACCAATTTAAATAAAACAATATTTACCTTTATTTTTTTTACTTTGGTATATATTCCTCTTATTTTACTTTATTTCTAATATTAGCTAATTTGTATGATGCATTTCCTCATTCGATATAATGGAGTTTGTTGTATTCGCTAGTTTGTTTTACTGCACACTTCATGATTTTTTTAATGACCTGGCAGGGGGGTTAGGTGGGTAGCACGCCCCATCCCCCGATGTACATATATTTCATGTACAATCAGAAATAAACAGCAAAAATGTTGGACTAACGGAGGGTCGCACCAATGAATAGTAACCGTTTACAATAGGTAAAGCGTAACACAAAATGGCAACTCCTATTGTGTACTCCTTATTAAAATTATTACTATTAATTATCGCCTTACAGGTTCCAATGATTCAATATGATAATTTCCTCACCTAGTCTTTTAAACTTAAAAATTCTTGAATCATTCATTCAAACCATAAAAATTAGTTTGTGTTTCATTTGCAGTCACTTGGACTATTTGATTAGCTAAAAGCATATTTTGAGAATATTCTTTATTTCAAAAAATATGCTTTATTGCTAAAAAGCATAAAGAATAATTCTTTAAGCCAAAAGAATATTGTCACAACCCTAGTAATTACCAATACAGTTCAGTTTTAGTATAAAGTACATAAAAAATGGTAATTTTTCCCATCACTCATCTGTTCCTCTTTAATTTTGGAGAAAGAATAACGATAATCTATAAATTGTATTTTAACTGAGTCCTACCACACCAAAAACGTAAGAAAAATACATAAAATAACCCACGACTAAAACTTTTAACAACAATATGAATTTAGGATATACAATAAAACTGTATTTGGGCACAACACTTTACTAAAATAAATAGCATATACAAGTTTATTTTTTTAAAATGACTAAGAACAATATTCTTTAAATAAATTTTACATGTTTATTTTTAATCACACTACAAGCTCCCAAGTAACTTTGGATTGGTTTGAGAACTGTGATTATAAAATTGGATAAAATCTCTCAAGTGATGTACAATCTAGAAATTCAGCAATTGAAGATATAGTGAGCAGCAAGATAGCACCAAGATGAATCTAAAGGCGTGTACAATCTTCTGCGTATTTTCCAGATGGTACTGGTCTAGGTATATTTTCTTCACAGAGGGGGCATTTGCTGTAAATGGGGTAATCCATTTCTTTTTCATCCTTAGCAGAAAGATAATCGTATAGATTAGCATTATTTTGAGCGTAGTACTTTAACACATACTCTGGATGTCCATTAGGGAATTGCCGAATATATCCAGTTATGCATTTATGATTTCTTGGTAATACCAGTAATTTCTTATCACCAGGCAATTCGAATGATTGCAAGAAAGATTTTAACTGTCCTACATCAGAGAAGTAGTGTTTCATTGGCAATTCGACGACTGTGGGTAAACTGGTACCAGAGGAGGAAGAACTTGTAGATGGCGGGTCGTCCAATTCAGCAGGAGGCTCTCCCTCCGCTGTAGGATCAGGTTGTTGACCAACACTGCTCTCCAGATCCTTGAAACCAACTGTGTTTGTAGGTATGCTATCAGCATTTTTAGACTCTTCTGCTTTTCCGACAGTCTTATATTTGACACCTGGACTTAATATTTTGGATTCTTCAACGTTAATTGGTCCTGATATATTTAGTTCTTCAACATTTCGACTGGTTCCTTCGGTGGAATCCTCAGGTGATTGGACAGGTGAAACTCTTGATGTATTTTGTGGACTACAGAAGGCCTCAATAATACTCTTCACGACACCCTTAGGTATACTATTGATAGGACTTCTACATGGACTCTTCTGTGTACTCTTTACCGAGCTCTTACTAGGGCTCTTCACAACACCAGAGCTCTTACTAGGGCTCTTCACAACACCAGAGCTCTTACTAGGGCTCTTCACAACACCAGAGCTCTTACTAGGGCTCTTCACAACACCAGAGCTCTTACTAGGGCTCTTCACAACACCAGAGCTCTTACTAGGGCTCTTCACAACACCAGAGCTCTTACTAGGGCTCTTCACAACACCAGAGCTCTTACTAGGGCTCTTCACAACACCAGAGCTCTTACTAGGGCTCTTCACAACACTTGAGCTCTTACTTGAATCTTCCTCGCTCTCTTTTCTTTTCGAAGGAAACATGTTAGGTAATATTAGAGTCTGAAATGAATAGAAGAATTAAAACTTTAAAAAATATTTACAATGCCAAGCAATAAATGCATTAAAGGGGAGGTAAACCTTTAGACAAACTTTCTCTCTTGTTGATATATCTATAAAGGGACATTAATAATAGAATTAAATGTTGTTATTTTATTTTTTAAATGCCTATTTAAAAAATTTAGATTAATTAATTCTTAAATGCAACGCCACCTACTGATCAACCCTGGACTTACAAATGTCCATTGTAAACAAAAGATTGAGCAAGACAATGACGCACACACGCACGCGATCGTTAAATTACAACTTTTAAACTTAAAAACTTACAGCCTAGCCTCCTAGCTACCACACTACAGACTAGACTACCTAGCTATTATAGTTTTATACTAATTGATTTCGAATAATTGATATTTCTAATTGATAACATTTGATCAGGATTGTAAACAACAATTCCCAGCGCCCCCTGTGGTGAACCCTGGACTTAAAAAACCAAATTATTAATCAATTTTACTTACTGAGTGTTAGTTATGTATAAGACGAATGAACTCTCGTGTGTATACAACTAATTACTAACAACATTTTCATTACAAAAAATTACATTTTTTATAAAGATTACTGCCCCATTGTTAAATGGTAAATTTATGCTTCAGGTCCCCCACCGATTTTTGATATTTTGATCCTTAATATAGATAAAAGGAGCCATTTAAAGATGTTTTTCGTGAATATCATTTGTTGTAGAAAAGCTTTGTTTTCGAGATATAGCGCAATTAATTCTCAGATAAGTTAGGTTAAGGGGGGAGTCTGGAAAGTTAGTTTATTTCAGATATAAAATCGCAAATACGTATATCGGGGGGCGTGCCGCCAGGTCATAAATAATCATGATTTGTGCAGTACGGCAAACTAGCAGATACAGTGAACTACATTAACTGCTTCATTGCACCAAGATTCCATGTCACAAAAATCTAAAGGCGGAAAAGACTTTTGTTTTCTACAACTTTAATGTTATTCCTACCAGAAACCTAATTGCGCTATTCTTAAACTAAACATTTCCACAAAAAATGGGATTAATGAAAAACTTTTTAAAATGGCTCCCTTTACCTTTATTAAGTATCAAAATATCAAAAAATCGTTGGGGACCTAAAGAACAAATTTACCAGTTAATTAAATATACATAAACTCAATAATAGGCTGTAAATCAATATTCAATTGCCACTCACTGTTTAAAATTTACAGTAGCTAACTAGGTATGGATGAATAAAAATCATGTAGGTACTAGTTCAGTAAAAGAGCACAAACTCCAGTTAGTTCATTGCCTCGTACCTTAAACAATGATATAAATACCATAACCTGTAGTTAATGAGATAAATTATAATAATAGCCACTGGAAATCAGGCTTTCAACCACAATCATAAAAGTAATTATCACGAATTCAACAGTACTCAAAAAACTATTTCTTCCCCAAATATTTCTCAATTTCCTTCAATTCGGAAACTTAAAATTAAACAGCAGACTCAGAATACTAGGGTGAAGTAGGTATATTACGGCGGGTGTAGGTCATAAGCCCCCCCGGTCAAGAGCCCCCCCGGTCATAAGCCCCCCCGGTCAAGAGCCCCCCCGGTCATGAGCCCCCCCGGTCATGAGCCTTCCTAGGTCAAGAGCCCCCCCCCCCCGTTCAAGAGCCCCCCGGCCGGTCATGAGCCCCCCCCCCGGTCACGAGCCCCCCTGTTTTTAAATCCTTATTTACCTATATTATTTAATCCTTATTGACACTTTTGTAGTTCATTACTGATTAGACATAAAATATATGTATATCGGGGGGCGTGCCACCCCCCGAACCCCCCTGCCAGGTCATTAAACAATCATGAAGTGTGCAGTACAACAATCTAGCGGATACAACAAACTACATTAGCAACTCTCAGTTATTTCTATCTAAGTAGTTCTTCATTTGTTTAACTAGGTAAATAAGGATTAAAAAAAACATGGAGGGGGGGCTAGTGACCGGGGGGGCTTATGACCTAGGGGGGCTCATGACCTAGGGGGGCTCATGACCTAGGGGGGCTCATGACCTAGGGGGGCATGACCTAGGGGGGCTCATGACCTAGGGGGGCTCATGACCTAGGGGGGCTCATGACCTAGGGGGGCTCATGACCTAGGGGGGGCTCATGACCTAGGGGGGCTCATGACCTAGGGGGGCTCATGACCTAGGGGGGGCTCATGACCTAGGGGGGCTCATGACCTAGGGGGGCTCATGACCTAGGGGGGCTCATGACCTAGGGGGCAGACCTAGGGGGGCTCATGACCTAGGGGGGCTCATGACCTAGGGGGGGCTCATGACCTAGGGGGGCTCATGACCTAGGGGGGGCTCATGACCTAGGGGGGGCTCATGACCTAGGGGGGGCTCATGACCTAGGGGGGCTCATGACCTAGGGGGGCTCATGACCTAGGGGGGGCTCATGACCTAGGGGGGCTCATGACCTAGGGGGGCTCATGACCTAGGGGGGCTCATGACCTAGGGGGGGCTCATGACCTAGGGGGGCTCATGACCTAGGGGGGGGCTCATGACCTAGGGGGGCTCATGACCTAGGGGGGCTCATGACCTAGGGGGCTCATGACCTAGGGGGGCTCATGACCTAGGGGGGCTCATGACCTAGGGGGGCTCATGACCTAGGGGGGGCTCATGACCTAGGGGGGGCTCATGACCTAGGGGGGCTCATGACCTAGGGGGGCTCATGACCTAGGGGGGCTCATGACCTAGGGGGGCTCATGACCTAGGGGGGCTCATGACCTAGGGGGGGCTCATGACCTAGGGGGGCTCATG
>CANNZV010004884.1:0-33837 GCA_947561585.1 Caprella mutica
CTGTTTACTGTAACTATAAACTGTAACTGTAACTGGTAACTGTAAACAGTAACTGTACACTGTAACTGTACACTGTAACTGTACACTGCAACTGTAAACTGTAACTGTGCACTGTATTTGTACACTGTAATTGTACACTGTAACTGTGCACTGTAACTGTACACTGTAACTGTACAATGTAACTGTACTCTGTAATTGTACAGTGTGACTGTACACTGTAACTGTACACTATAACTGCACAGTGTAACTGTACACTGTAACTGTTCTGTGTAACTGTACACTGTAACTGTACACTGTAACTGTACACTGTAACTATACACTGTAACTGTACACTGTAACTGTACACTGAAACTGTATACCGTAACTGTACAATTTAACTGTACACTGTAACCGTACACTGTAACTGTACACTGTAACTGTACACTGTAATTGTACACTGTAACTGTACAAAGTAACTTTACACTGTAACTGTACACTGTATTTGTACACTGTAACTGTACACTGTACCTCTACACTGTAACTGTACACTGTAACTGTACACTGTAACTGTACACTGTAACTGTACACTGTAACTGTACACTGTAACTGTACACTGTAACTATAAACTGTAACTGTAACTGGTAACTGCAAACAGTAACTGTAAACTGTAACTGTACACTGTAACTGTACACTGTTACTGTACACTGCAACTATAAACTTTAACTGTAACCGGTAACTGTAAACAGTAACTGTACTCAGTAACTGTAAACTGTAACTGTAAACAGTAACTGTAAACAGTAACTGTAAACAGTAACTGTAAACAGTAACTGTAAACAGTAACTGTAAACAGTAACTGTAAACAGTAACTGTAAACAGTAACTGTAAACAGTAACTGTAAACAGTAACTGTAAACTGTAACTGTACACTGTAACTGTTTACTGTAACTGTACACTGTGAATGTACACTGTAACTGTACAATTTAACTGTACAATGTAACTTTACACTGTAACTTTACACTGTAACTGAACACTGTATCTGTACACTGTTACTGTACACTGTAACCGTAAACTGTAACTGTACACTGTAACTGTACACTGTAACTGTACACTGTAACTGTACACTGTAACTGTACACTGTAACTGTACACTGTAACTGTACAATGTAACTTTACACTGAAACTTTACACTGTAACTGAACACTGTATCTGTACACTGTTACTGTACACTGTAACTGTAAACTGTAACTGTACACTGTAACTGTGCACTTTAACTGTACACTGTAACTGTACACTGTAACTGTACACTGTAACTGTACACTGTAACTGTTCACTGTACACTGTAACTGTACACTGTAACTGTACACTGTAACTGTACACTGTAACTGTACACTGAAACTGAACACGGTAACTGTACACTGTAACTGTACACTGTACCTTTACACTGTATCTGAACACTGTAACTTTACACTGTAACTGTACACTGTAACTGTACTCTGTAACTGTACAGTGTAACTGTACACTGTAACTGTACACTATAACTGTACAGTGTAACTGTACACTGTAACTGTTCTGTGTAACTGTACACTTTAACTGTACACTGTAACTGTACACTGTTACTTGACACTATAATTGTACAATGTAACTGTACACTGTAACTGTATACCGTTACTGTACAATTTAAATGTACACTGTAACCGTACACTGTGACTGTACACTGTAACTGTACACTGTAATTTTACAATTTAACTGTACACTGTAACTTTACACTGTAACTTTACACTGTAACTCTACACTGTATTTGTACACTGTAACTGTACACTGTACCTCTACACTGTAACTGTACTCTGTAACTGTACACTGTATTTGTACACTGTAACTGTACACTGTACCTCTACACTGTAACTGTACACTGTAACTGTACACTGTAACTGTACACTGTAACTATAAACTGTAACTGTAACTGGTAACTGCAAACAGTAACTGTAAACTGTAACTGTACACTGTAACTGTACACTGTTACTGTACACTGTAATTATAAACTGTAACTGTAACTGGTAACTGTAAACAGTAACTGTAAACAGTAACTGTAAACAGTAACTGTACACTGTAACTGTACACTGTAACTGTACACTGCAACTGTAAACTGTAACTGTGCACTGTATTTGTACACTGTAACTGTACACTGTAACTGTGCACTGTAACTGTACACTGTAACTGTACAATGTAACTGTACACTGTAACTGTACACTGTAACTGTACACTGTAACTGTACACTGTAACTGTACACTGTAACTGTACCTTGTAACTGTATCCTTTGCTTAAGATAGATCCTTAAGATAGATCCTGTACAGTTACGGTTTTCAGTTACAGTGTACAGTTACAGTGTACGGTTACAGTGTCCAGTTACAGTGTACAGTTACGGTGTACAGTTACAGTGTACAGTTACAGTGTACAGTTACAGTGTACAGTTACTCTGTACAGTTACACTGTTTCAGTTACACTGTACAGTTACTGTAAATAGATCCTTTGCTTAAGATAGATCCTTAAATGTAGATTGATCCCTTTCTGTAGATAGATCCTTTACTGTAGATAAAACCTTTGCTGTTGATAGATCCCATACTGTAAATAGATTATTTGCTGTAGATAGATCCTTTGCTGTAGAAAGATCCTCTGCTGTAGAAAGATCTTCTGCTGTAAATAGATCCCTTGCTGTAGATAGAACACTTTGCTGTAGATAGATCCTTTGCTGTAGATAGAACTTTTGTTGTAAATATATCTTTTGATAAAGATTGATCCTCTGCTGTTGATAGATCCTGTGCTGTAAAAAATCCTTTGGTGTAGATAGATTCTTTGCTGTAGATAGATCCCTTACTGTAGATAGAACACTTTGCTGTAGATAGATTCTTCGCTGTAGATAGAACTTTTGTTGTAAATATATCTTTTGATAAAGATTGATCCTCTGCTGTTGATAGATCCTGTGCTGTAAAAAATCCTTTGGTGTAGACAGATTCTTTGCTGTAGATAGATCTCTTACTGAAGATAGATCACTTTTCTGTAGATAGATCCTTTGCTGTAGATAGATCCCTTGCTGTAGATAGATTCTTTGCTGAAGATAGATTATTTGCTGTAGATAGATTCTTTGCAGTAGATGTATCCTATGCAGAAGATAGATCCATTACTGTACATAGATCCTGTGCTGTATAAAGATCCTTTGCTGAAGATAGATACTTTGCTGTAGATAGATCCTTTGCTGCAGATAGATCCCTCATTGTTGATAGATCTTTTGCTGTATAAAGATCCTATGCTGAAGATAGATCCTTTGCTGTAGATAGATCCTTTGCTGCAGATAGATCCCTCATTGTTGATAGATCATTTTCTGTAGATAGCTCCTTTACTGTAAATAGATCCTTTGCTGTAGATAGAACTTTTGTTGTAAATAGATCTTTTGTTATAGATTGATCCTTTGCTTAAGATAGATCCTTAAGATAGATCCTGTACAGTTACGGTTTTCAGTTACAGTGTACAGTTACAGTGTACGGTTACAGTGTCCAGTTACAGCGTACAGTTACGGTGTACAGTTACAGTGTACAGTTACAGTGTACAGTTACAGTTATTAATGCTTTTGGTTACTTATTGTCTTTTAGTCATTAATATTTTAGGGTAATAAGCTGACTACCCTCTTGGGTGTTATTCACTATTTTAGGAATTCTTATTTTGACTTTTGATTAATTCTCTATAGTACTACTGGCAAGGAGAAATGAAACGCAATTCAATACACACTTATATTCACTAAGAAATGTTAGAGTTACAGAGTATTGACAATTTAGTTTGCACAGAGTGACGGCGTACAGGCGACGATTGACTCGTACTAATTACGGGAGTTGAAGATTATTACTGAACTCCCTATAAAGGGAACTTGCCCCTTTTATAAAGATACTTTCACCAAGTATCTTGGTGCGGGGAATTTGGAAATCGGAAGAGAAATTGTGTCGAGGTTGTTTTTAACTAAAATCAAATAATACAAAAAATGTATTTACTAATTTCGAGCTTTTGTTAAGGCTCACGTCTCTCCCATAACTGTCCGACAAATACATTAAACTTATCCAATTTACGATCGTCTTTGTCGCCTTTCTATATATCAGCTAGTTTTTGTGCCCCTTTAGGAGTTGTTCCATTAGAGAATAAATATGCATGTGTGCTTAAGGCAAAAAACAGATATCTAATTTAGTCAAGGTTTCAACAGATGGTTATTCGTTTTACAGATAAATAATATACTCATGAAATACGAAATAATAATTAAGTATATGTGTAATTTAATTACTGTAACTCTTCAAAGTAAACATATAAATGAAATATCAAAATTTTCGTTTTTCTAGACCAATATACCGTTAACACTATCCCCCCCTTAAAAAAGAAAATTACAAAGTAATTTTCAACAGAAAAGCCATTTTTTAACTAAGCCTATACAAGCAAAGAAAAGTAAACTATGATTTATCACAAAGTAATGTTAGTGAAAATATAAAAAAGCGTAAAAGAAATAAAAAAAAATAAAAAATTTCGAAAATGGGTTGATGTAGAGGCTGACGTGTCAGCTGTCATCGGTCATCTGTGGTGAGGGAAGTCCCATCGTGTCAGCGACAGGAGGAACAGGCTCACAGGATCGTGTGGCAACCGACATGGTGTGTGTAGGTTTGTATGTAGGCCGCAAGTGCTGCACCGGGCGTAGCCACGACCTTGGTTAGATGTCGTGTTGTAAGCACTGCTCAGCAGTCCATGTGACCTTGGGTGCCAAAGGGTCCAATGGCTGGAAGGTAAGTGTTCAGGGACCCCACCATCATGCCATCATAGGTTGGTGCCACTCATCCATCAGTGCCATCATCAATGCTAACGGAAGTTAGCGCCCATGTGGTGTTGAATTTTGGAGATAATAATAATACAGAATCAATTACTTATATATGATTAGGTGACAATTGGAAATACTAATGACCAGCGCGGATCGAAGGTGCGTAAGACCAACAATTGTTGCTTCAACGTACTTCCATTGTTTTATTATCAACAATATATTCAACATAAAATAGAATTTTCATCCTTAAATGTAAACTAGAAATTAGGGTTAGTAATCTTACATTAAATCATACATGATTGCCAATTGGCATTTAGATAGCAGGGAATCAACTTACAATATTATTCATTTATAGGCTTTTAAGGGAATTTCTCTAATTTTATCACGCAACTGAGGTGAGGGCAGCGTTGAAGGAAGTGAGGGATAAATATTCATGGCGGTGTTTGTTCCTACCGATCTTACCGAAGCTTCCGAATCATCTGAGTTATTAGAGGATCTGGAATCCTTGGAATGGTTTCGTTTCCTGATTCGTTTGATGGAAGAGTTTTTCACTTTCGTTCTCACTTTCCTGCTCTTCCGTCTCAGTCTATCGTTTATCGATGATCGAGCAGAACTAAACCTGCTATGGGAGTTTTCGTTAATCTCTTTTTTTAGATTCTGTAGTTTGTTTTGGATTTTACGAAAACTGCTCCTCAACGGTATTGTCAAAGAATCCCTTGGATTCAAGTTATTCCCTGATTCAATATCATCTGAATTTTTAATGCGGTGATCTCTGAATTTCAAAACATATAATATTATAATGAGAATTAAATTTATCAGTACTAAAATGATTAAACTTCCTTGAGTTACGATTGAGTAAGTGTGAACCTCCTCTAGTGTGAGATCCATGTCATCAAATGGAATAACGAAAGGTTCGTCTGAAGGTAATTCACCTATCAGCTTCTTGATCGTTTTATGTAAGGGAGTTGACTCATTTACTGAAAATATAGGTAAGTTCGTAATGTCAAACGGATTGGGTTTAGTAGTATTAGATACTAACTTAGTAATGTCAATCTCATGGGACAACCGTGCAGGCCATTCTACTCTATCAGTCATGATGTCACAATTTAATGGTAAGTAATGTAATCCAACTAAAGAGTCCCTGATGAGGCCTGTAGGGCATTGCAACTCTATTTGGGTAGATTCTGTTACGTACAACAGTCGTTTCTGATGAGAATCTGATAGCAAGATCCCATTATTGACTCCTAAATCTCTAAAGCTGCATAATTCCATCATGTTTGTGGTATTCATCATAAATGATTCAAACTCACAAGAAGAATGTTTAAAACTCCAAATGGGTTCATTTTGTCTTAAGATGTGAGTTTTATCGTCAATAGAATGAATATTGTCTAGGTCTGTGGTGACATAGTGTTCCTTGTCATACAGGAATATCTCCTTTAGGTTAGCTATTACTAGTTTGTCTGAATCTATCTTTATTGGATGGGGCATCAACGTGACGAGTTGATATTCATTCCTATGGAATTATTAACTTTCTTTTCTCTGATTCTAGTCTTTGTTTTATTTTCCTCAAAGACGAAAAAGACTTCTTAGTTAATTTGCAGGTTCTTAGTCTTCGTAAGTCAGTTGATCAAATTAAATAACAATTGCCTTTATAATTCAATAATTACAATTAAGTGGGGTAAATGAAAAACACGGTAACACAATCTAATATAATAAATCAATTGGTTTACACTGTATAAAGTTTGAGTAAAATATCGATTAATTAACTTGTGTTTATTTCTTCCTTGAACAGTGTTAGTAAGCTTGATTAAGATAAGTCTATCGGCACTTAATTCACTCAGTCACTATTATGGAATGTTATTCAAGAGTTATCTTGATCAAGAGTTCTAGATCGATAGAGCTCGAACACTTTATGTTAGACACACGGTGTACCGGGGAACACGTCAAGGAGTGACGATGAAGGAATAGAACTGAACAAATGAAATGATTCTCGATTGGGTTTTATAGGGAGGTTGAAGGCCAAATGCGCCCAGAGTTTTCCCAGGTCTTGGGTGGTAAGTTCGGCTTTATCAAAGAGTTAAGAACGGCGACATCAAGTTAATAATATAATTGAATTCGTGTTCTTGCATGAGTTTACATGAGTTTGGATCTGAATAACAGAGTCATAAATATGAGTCGATGTGAGTGTTCTCACATGAGTTTGGGACTGAATAACATAACCATAAATATGAGGACTGAATAACATAACCATAAATATGAGTTGGAATTTCCTAACACCTCTTCCTTGATTAGCTATTGAAGAGTAGTACAGGATTATAAAGTTTATAATCTTGTTAAAGATTATAATCTTTATAAAGATTAAAATACTTCTGCGTATTAACAATAGATCAGTAAATTAATTAGGTCGATTGTTATAATCAGATCGATTGTTAATATCACTCCCTCCCCCCGTTAATACAGGTCAATTGCAACTAAGTCTCACATCAAGTGCCATCTCCTAGTTATAAAGTGTTAGTAAACAAATTCTAAGAATAGATTAAAATATAGGGAATATATGTAGTTATATAGAATATATAGTAATACCATTACTAAACCCCTACAATCTAACCTTATTTGAAAATATCCTAAAAATTTCTTAAAAATTTTCAAAGTTCGAAACACAAATTATTCTATGAAAACAAAAGAAAATAAACTATTAATTCATTAATTGTTTTATAGATTCAGAATTTTTAGTTTTAGTATTTGATTTGCTAGTAGATTAGTATTCTCATCATAGAATTTGAATGTTCAAAAAGTATGGTGACAATTCCAATCACGTATCCTACCTTGGTTTACAATCTTAATTCAACTTAGAGTTCAGTTAATATCTCTAAGTTATCCTATTCATATTCAGAAAATTACATCGAAAATAATCCCATTAAAACTAAAATACAGTTTAAACATTATAGAAGAATATTATATTTAAAATATAATTGCAATCTTATTTTATGTCTATAAATTGGAACTTTCGATCCTATTTCATACAATCCTAAAATTCAAAACATTAAATATCAAATTAAATAATTAGTTCCAGAGTTCAAATCGAATAATCCTAAGCATCAAACTCATAATTGTTAATAATTTATTTTAAAATATTTTGAAGTAAAAACCAAAATAAAGATTTCTATTTCCCTTTCTTAAACACTTAAATGGAAATGGTTTCCAAGTGAATGTTTAGTCATTGAAAACTTAAATTTAAAATAATAAAACATTCTAATTCTAAAATCAAATGTTTATGTTTTCATTTCTTAAACACTTAAATGAAATTAGTTTCCAAGTGAATGTCTAGTCGTTGAAAACATAAATTTATTGTTCTACTTAATTCATATGATTCAATTATAAATCGCTATTAAATTTTATTCCTTTTCTTTTTCAAAAGTTGAAGATTATTTAATATTTTACTGCGTTATAATTCTAAATAGTTTATAGCTATTTATTAACTACCTATTGTTTCCATTATAACTGTAAATTTAAAATTGATAAAATTGAATAATTTTAATAAAGTGGACTAGTTTGTAATTATTGTTTTTTTTTTTTCAATTAATCTTGTGTTGACCCAGTTGTATTGGCCCAATCGTCTCACGATTGTCTCATGGGAACGTCTCATACAAGGTTCTCAACCTTGTCAGTGGCCACATTGGTATTGGCCTAATCGTCTCATGGGAACGTCTCAAACAAGGTTCTCAACCTCGTCAGTGGTCTCGTGGTGGGTTCCCAACCTTGAGAGGGAACTGTTGACGTCTCTGGCCATCTCGGTTACTGTCGGCTTAGGTCAGTGATATGAGGGCAAGGTGGATAGACGTGAGTCTTGGATTGAAGTTGTGTTGACTCAGCGGCCCTCATGGAAAACGTTCACAAAATAATTGATTAATATTATGAAACAATAAAAACATTATGTAGCTATTACAATCGGATTACTATTTATAGATTTTATAACTTAAAGTAAAATTCCTCTTAATTTTTTAGTCATTGAGACTGGAATTTACATGTTGGTGGTGCGTAATTTTTTTTCTTCATTTAATTATTCAAAATAATAAAATAGCAAAATCTCTGTAATTTAAACATCTCCTAGACAACATCGAATTTCGAAAATTATTTGTATGCCTTTAAATGTATTCTATTTTTTCTTTCTTGCACCGTTGGTGTGGTTGGAACGGATGACAAATTTGGATACATAATATTAGTGTTAGTTCCTGTATTCACAAATTTACGAGAGTCAGTTGATAAGTCATTCCTTTTCCTAGTTAGTGAAGAATTTCTAATCGCTTTTCTTACTGATTTAGATCTCTTTCTAATGTTAGCATTCAAACTAGATCTAATGGAACTTTGTCGTGAGCTTGGTCTGCTTCGGTCTTGAAATTTGTGCAATTTATTTCGGATTCTTCTGAAACTATTAAGGTTCAAAGAGTCTCTGGGGAACTGAAATCTATCCAAGAACTTAGATCGTCGTCCTAATTCTACATTGTCTGTTGTATCGTCACTTTTCTTGAATTTCTTCCAATATATCACACCTATTAAAATTGAGTTAATTATTACTATAATCAAAATTATTCCGTAAGCCATCGTTGAGTAAATTTGTACTTCGTCTGTTGATAAATTAAAATCTTCAAAAGTGAAAGTTAATGATTCATTAATGGGTAACTTCTCTAATTGATTTTTAATGGTCTTATGGAGTGGATTCGTTGTGTTTACGTCAAAAATGGGTAATGAGGTAATGTCGAAAACACTGGTTTGATTATTTTCTACTAATAAGTCTTCCAATTGTATTTCCTTTTCTAATTTTGCAGGCCATGCTACTCCTGCAGTTTTGATGTCACAAGTATTTGGTACTATGTGTAATCCTGTTATCTGTTGTCTAATCTTTCCAGTAGGACAGTCTAGTTCTATGTTCCTACTTACGGTCGTGTAGATTAATCTATGTTGTGGAGTGTCGGTCAAGAATATTTCATGAGATATTCCTAGCCTCCGGAAATTGCATAATTTAATTATCTCTGTCGTATTTTCTCTAAAAGCTTCAATTTGACAGGAAGATTCTGTTTCTTGCCATATAGGCTGATTTTTTATCAATAAATAGTTTTCATCTACAGTCCTTAAATTTTCCTTCTGAGTCACTATGTATGTGGATCCGTCATACAACAAAATGTCATTCTCCAAATCTGCTATCATGATCTCGCTTTGTTGAAGTCTGATTGGTAAAGGAATAATTTGAAACGTGTCATAAGTATTTACATGAACTAATGGAATGATCATAATGTAATGATTTACTCCTACCTTTTTTATTTCAATTAATGGGATAATATCACCTATTGTTTCCCTAGATACTTTATCAATTGGAAATCTTAACTGAGGAAAATGTGCTTTTCCTTCCTGAAGTACTTCCTGAAAAGTCTTTATGTCTAATAGTTCAGAATTTAATAGTGAACCTCTCAATAGAGTGAGGGTGTTTTCGGTTGATTTTAATAACAGTAAAGCATTAGTAGCTGCTAATTTTAGCTGAGATAATTGCCAAACTATCATCTGTCTTTGTTCTGTACCTTCATTAAGCGTCTGCATGTTACTCAATAGAACCTTGAACTCTCTAATGGTGTTTGATACATTTTTAGCTAATACATCTACTCTCTGGTTCGTCAAGAGCACTTTTTTGTTGACTCTGTGGATATCTTTATTTAATTGGTCGATTTCGGCTGAATTGTCATTTCCAAATAATGATCCTACAACTCCTCCAGTTACCAAACCTGTAACTAAAGCTATTCCTGCCCCTAAAAATATGGAAGTTTGGGGTGGTAGTCTTGCTACGTTAGGTCGTTGGGCAATGAATGATTGGGTGATCATGGTGTTCGTATTCTGATTTGAGGATTTTATTTCCTCCCATACTTCGTCTAACCTATCCTTTAAGTTAAAGTACTTTTCTCGTATCTCTTCTAGAGTGTTGTTTTCACAAAGTTGAGTGTTGTTCAACATTTTGTATATGTCTGAATTTATAGACTCTATTTTCAAGCATAAAAATCCTATTCTTCTGGTGAATCCTATGTCGTCCTTAAAGGTGTTTAAAATATCAGATAGAATTATTTGTCTTATGGACCTTGCAGAGACGTCTAGATTATCTCTGACTTGGTTACAAATATTTGAAATGAATGTTAGCTTTACTCTACTGACTAAGTACGCACCACTAATCATGGTCCTTCCCCTCCAGGGAGATATCGTCATAGGTGAGGCTCTCTCCGTGGAAGTCTCTGACTGTGAGGTTACATTTTGGACAACTGCTACTACAAGTAGCAAGGCTAGTGGTAGTCTCCAACCCTCAGTCTCTGTAATACAGTTTTGAGTTACAAACTAACCATTTAAAATCTTACATTAACTTATAATTAGTGGATACATATTTTATAGTTTATTTTTTAATCCTTGATATAATTATAAGGATTACAAGAGTATAATTCTTAAACAATCTAAACATATCAGAATACATTTTTAATGTAAATATACTATTACATATCGTTACTGAAACAAAAAGTAAGGTTTACTCTTTAATTTCTTGGTCTTAGATTATAAGGACCTTTGAAACCTTTTGTTTCCTGTAACTGTGTATTAGGTTTTTCTACTAGTGATTCTGGTTCTGGAAAATTTGATTCCTTCAAGTTACCATTAGTTTGAGAATTAGATTCCATTACAGAATTATCAGGGGAAGAATATTCCTTCGTGATAAGGGTATCAGGATGCACCTCGTATTTTACATCAGAGTTTGCCTCCTGGAGTGTGATCTTGTTTCCTTTTTGTTGGAGAACAATGAATGGCCCAGATACTGGCAAATCTAATTTGTTCTTAGGAATATGTTTCGGTAATTTTGCATAAATGCGTTTACCAATTGTCACCTGTTTGTCCTTTCTTCTGTAATTAGTCCTGTCCGTATACTTATCTTGGATTTTTAGGATGTGTTCCCGACAATGCTTCCGGATTTGCGCTACTCGTCTAAGCCTGACGTCACTTTCCAGTTCACTGTAATTCATTCTTGGCTGGGATAATGTGATCGTTGGACTATCATAACCAAATAAACTGTAAAATGGTGATTCGTTTATGCTTGTATTCCAAGAGTTATTTATAGTCAACATTATTACTGGTAGAAGATAATCCCAATCCGTCATGGCCAGTGAGTTGGTGTATATCCTTAACATTTTGTTAACCTCCCGGTTAATCCTTTCTGACAGTCCTTGGCTTGCTGGATGGTATGGAGCAACTTCAAGCTTTTCGATGTTGTAGAAATCGCAGAAGGTGCGGAGTTTAGTGGATTTATACTCCTGTGCATTGTCGGTTAGAATTACCTTTGGTGATCCATAATTAGATATTACCTGTCTGAATCCTTCTATAATGGATTCGGCTTCTTTATTAGGCAAAGGTAATATTACAGTGTATCTGGTAGTGTAGTCTCTCACCACCATGATATAACGGTTCCCTTGTTCCGTGATAGGTAACGGTCCCAATAAATCTGAACTGAGAGTTTGAAATGGTTTAATTGGTATCGGATATTTTCCGATGGGAATAGGTTTAGCAATCCCTTTAGCCTTGATACAAAGCTCGCAATTATCACAAAGTTCTCTCAGTATCTTGCTTTCGTTTCGGTTGTAGAAGTTTCGAACGAAAATCTTCAAAGATCGTTCGATATCTCTATGACCAGCCGTTGTTTCGGTATGTACCGTTTTAAATGCTTTTGGCATTAAACTGTCTGGTACATAAGGAACTATGTGAACTTCTTTCTGTTTCTGTCTTGTGATATTTCTTACCACAAAGATTAAGTTCTTTAGAATTTTAAAACTTGCTAAAGCAATGGTTTTTTCACGTTGGTTGGATAATATTTTTCTCTTGATTTCTATGCAACCTTCGTCCTTTTCCTGGTGATTCCTCAGTTCTTCCTCACTGAATGGAGTTTTCACCGGAAGTAGCGATGATAACCCTTCGGTTAATTCCGGGTTCTCCTGTGTCTGTTCTATCTTATTTATTCTACTCACCAATTTTTCTTCCAGTTCCTCCGTTACGTCAGTACAGTTCTCCTCGACTTTAGATAACCTAGAGAGGGAGTCTGCAAATAAATTTGACTTACCTGGCAAGTAGAAGAGTTGAATGGCATACTCCTGAGCTAACATAGACCATCTATTTATGCAACTATCTTTGGTATTCTTTTTCAGAATACCAAGAAGAGGCATGTGGTCAGTATATACTGACACTGGATAGCTGAGTATGATATTTCTATATGTCTCTAAAGCAAAAATCAATGCTAGGAACTCGCGCTTAGTTGCGCTATAGTTCCTCTGAGCCGGATTTAAGCTTTTCGAGATATAAGATATGGGGTGGAGGATATTATCGTATTCTTGCATAAGGCATGAAGCTATCCCCGATAGGCTTGCATCACAATACAAATGGAACGGTTTAGAGTAGTCCGGGATTTTCAAAACCGGACTAGTAGTGAGCATTTCCTTAAGTTTATCTACTGCTTCACTTTGTTCTTTACCCCATTTAAATTTTACCCCCTTCCGTAGTAAAAGGTACAATGGTTCTGCCTGATGGGCGAAACCTCTCACAAAGGTTCTAAAATAGTTACAAGCTCCTAAGAAAGCTTGAACTTCCTTCTTAGAAGTTGGGTATGGCATTGCGTTTAATGATTCGATTCTAGACTCGTCCATTGTTAACCCATCGGAGCTGACTTTATAGCCCAAGAATTTGATTTCTTTTGCAAAAAATTTGCATTTAGTCAATTTTATTTTGAGGTTGGCTTCAGACAATTTCTGCAATACTGCCTCAATCCTTTCTAAATGAGTTTCTTTATTTCGTGAATATACGATAATATCATCCATATAAGCAAGTACATTACATCCAAGTAAATCGTACAAAACTGAATTGATAACTCGACTGAAAAAAGCTGGACTACTTTGGAGCCCAAAAGGCACTCGGTTAAACTCATATCGAGTTGAATTTACAGTGAAAGCCGTTTTGTGTCGATCACTTGGTGTTATTAAGCATTGATGAAAGGCCGATGCAAGATCTATTTTTGAAATATATTTGATTTCATCTAATGACTTTAATAAGTCGTTTATCCTTGGGATAGGATATGTTACAGGTTTCATGACCTGGTTGAGAGCGCGATAGTCAATGCAAGGCCTAATTTCATTATTAGGTTTGTTTACTATAAGCAAAGGTGCGTTAAATACACTCTTTGATTTAGCGATAACACCTGTATTTAACATATCCTTAATTACCTCATTTAACTGACCTTGTTTGGAGTGCGGTATGGGATAAGGACTCCGGTTGACCACCACGTCATCCTTCAAGTCTATATCCAAGGTGTCACCTGTAAAAACTCCTAACTTTTCACCCTTTTTCCAACCTACCTGTCTGTACTTTTTCAGGAGATCTAGTATCTTATCCTTCATGCTGTCATCTTCACATATTATATCCTTTTCTTCCAAGGGTTCAAGTTCCTCTTCTCTTAGTTTTTCCCTTGGGTCTTCTTTGTTGTCTAACGTTACGGCATTTATCCTTTGTTCATTAAACACACTTCCAGTAGAAATCTTCGTTCCCTGGGTCAATACAATGTTATCGTCACTTATATTTATGCAATTAATGGTTATTCTCCCCTTGCATACTCGTGCAAGTGTATTGGGAATTAATATCTTTTCCTTTAGTCGCGAGCAATGGATTAATATCTCTTCACCATCTTGTGCTCCTGCAATTTTCATATTGCACACGTTAATTGCATTTCTTTGGACCTCAATGTCCTCTATTATGTGTAAGTTGAAGTGTCCTTCATCTTCACATTCCTCTGTGACTATTTTATCCACATTTATTTCCTTCTTTTTATTCCCATTCGTACATTTGGGATAATTATGAAGGTTTTCGTTTATTATCATCATTTTCAACTGGTCCATTCCTTTTGAGACCTTACAGTTTTCTGTTTCATTTTCCATGAAACTTATCTTACCTTCTGGTAAGTTTATATGAGCTCTCCTCAATATATTCATTCCAATCAGAATATCCATTCGCAACGCACTGGTATTGCTAAATATCAGTACATTTTCATGAAACTTACCTCGTGGATTTACAATTTCCACTGTAGTTTCTCCCACAATAGGGATAACGTTGTTGCTAGCATCTCTTACCTCCTTTTTATAAATTCTAACCATGTGTTTATCCGTCAGTATTCGTTCTGACATCAGACTAATTGACGCTCCAGTGTCAACTAATCCCTTATATTTGGATTGTCCTATTACTATCTCTACGTGTGGATTTACCAACGTTTTGTTTGGTTCCTGTATACTTCCTAGTCATTCTGACTGATCCGATTCCTCACATTCGTGATCAGGGTTTTCGTAATTTCCATCCTCTAGGACATTAACCCTGTCACCATTCCTTGTGAGAGTATCTCTAGGTCTATAGCTGTTTGATCCAGCTATTTTCCTCTCTTGTTTGGCTCCTTGCTCAAACTTACCCTTACGACAATCTTTATTTTCATGGCCAATTCTATGGCAGTTCAGGCAATAGGGGATTTTTTTAGCTATCCTTAATTTGCAATACTGCGCAGAATGACTGAGTTTTTTACAATACTTGCAGGAAATCTTTTTCCTGCACTCTCGGGCAAAATGCCCGGCTTCTTTACAATTGAAGCAGGTCCTTGCTGCCCCTTGGCCTTGTTCTCTCTTCTTGTCATGGGAAGTAGTGGTTACCTGGTAGAGAACCTCTTGCTGTGTTGCGATGTTCTCCTTTTTCTTTTTTAGCTTCATTAGCGCTTCTTTTTCATATAAATTCACAACTTCCGACATTAGCTCTGTACTGGAGCAGTCGGCACACATGTCAGTGATTTTTTCGTACATTTTTGTCGGTAACTGATTACCAAGTATAAACTTCATTATGAGGTTTTGAAATAACCCCATTAGTGGCAACTTTAGTACTTCCTCCTCATCTTCCTCTTCGCCGCTAGGGAGTGGAACTACCGTTTCAGGGCTTATGTTGATTTTTTTCATCCCTTCTGTTGAGAGGAAACTTTCCACATATGCTCTTGTCGATGCTTCTAACGACGTCATGCCAGCAAAGAAGTTCGGCTTGTGGATGTCACTGGTTCCCAATACTTTTGCTGCATGTTGAGTGTCCTCTCTTTGATGATTTGGATACATCTTGAGGAATTCGCGTTCTACACGCTCATAGCTGTACTCTTCGCGTCCAGCATAGAGGTCTATCAAACTCAAAGCGTTTCCGCTTTGTTTGCTTACTTGGGCATATAGTATCCGGAATTTTACGCCACCATCTGTGATGTCGTTTTGCAGGAAGTAGTTATCTAAAGTACGGAAAAATGTCCTAACATTAGGACCTGGCACAAATGCATCTTTTTCGTGTGGTAATGGCGCACCCTTGAATTTAGGTAGGTCATTTAACACAATCAAATTGTTGTTAGCCATCTTGGCAATAATTGGAAACTATTTTCCTTTTATTATTTTCCGTTCAGGAAGAAATCTTATTTTTATCCTTTCCTTTGATTATTTTCCCTTTCAGGAAATTTTTATTTTATCCTTTCCTTTGATTATTCTGTAATATTTTTACAATAAAGTGTAAAAGAATATAAAAATATTGAGCGCCACCCAATACACAATATAGGAAAAAAAAAGGTTAGGCAAAGGACAAAAAAAAAATATAACTTGCAATAATAATAAAAATCAAATAAAATTTCTAATCAATATAAGTATCAATGAACATGCACAAGGTTGTACCTGTGTATAATTATTATCAAAATTATTGGGCACAAAAAAATAATATAATAAGAAATTATTAATTTACAAGCACATACACATATGTATATAATGTAATTATTATGTAAACATTATTTAGGCACACAAGAAAATATAATATAATTATTTCTCAATCGTAAATGTTCACAAAATTCAAAACTCAATAGTGATGAAGGATTCCCCCTAATATTAATTAGCAATCAACAATATTTTTCGTTATTTTGAATTAATTATTTAATTCCCACATAACTTACTCATTCTTGCTTCTAACAATTGTATTTAACAACAGTTATAGAACGTTCAACTTAACTTGATGAGGTGAGTCTTATTACTGAATACTATATTCGTTGACTGCTGAACTTCTGAAGAACCTCTGCTTTCTCTTTGTTGACCCCTTTTCTCTGAGTGTCCTGTTGTGGTCAACAGCTGTAGACTATTTCTTGTCTTCTTCTCAGCTTTGGATCCGCTGCGATGCGCTGTTTTTATACTATTACTCAGTATATGAAGTAGGGCTCCCGACTTTATTTGATGAAGAAGAAAATAACTCGTCACTCAGTTAAAGTAATTTCAGTCACTTACTCCGAAAGTGATGAGACGATTTAATTTACTTTAATTCGTTTTTTTATTTGAGAGTGAGTTTATCACGACAAAAGTAGCTTTGTCGCCGTACCAGTTTTTCTTGCCACTAGTACCTGAAGAGCTGATAGTACGCAGGTAACAGCGCGTTACTAGCGTAGCTAATGAATTTTTACGCTGCCTCCTTCTTTTAGCACAAGGAGTGATTGTAGCACTTTAACACTGGTGTTATTTTTCACACCGGTATAACACTGAAATACTTTACATCGGTATTTCTTGAAAATGTTATTAGTTATTAGAATACTTTTCACATGTCACGTGATATTCTAAATAACCACACTATAACCGCATTAGTGTTTCATACGAAAACTTTCATACGGGGAACAATATTCTACCCTTCTCGAACACTTCACTTTTTAATTGTTAATTGTGTTTCCCACTGTAATTGATTATTGATTATAATAAAAGCTGCTTTTTGTTAATTTTTGATCCCGTCGAAGATGCCATTATTAACTTTCTTTTCTCTGATTCTAGTCTTTGTTTTATTTTCCTCAAAGACGAAAAAGACTTCTTAGTTAATTTGCAGGTTCTTAGTCTTCGTAAGTCAGTTGATCAAATTAAATAACAATTGCCTTTATAATTCAATAATTACAATTAAGTGGGGTAAATGAAAAACACGGTAACACAATCTAATATAATAAATCAATTGGTTTACACTGTATAAAGTTTGAGTAAAATATCGATTAATTAACTTGTGTTTATTTCTTCCTTGAACAGTGTTAGTAAGCTTGATTAAGATAAGTCTATCGGCACTTAATTCACTCAGTCACTATTATGGAATGTTATTCAAGAGTTATCTTGATCAAGAGTTCTAGATCGATAGAGCTCGAACACTTTATGTTAGACACACGGTGTACCGGGGAACACGTCAAGGAGTGACGATGAAGGAATAGAACTGAACAAATGAAATGATTCTCGATTGGGTTTTATAGGGAGGTTGAAGGCCAAATGCGCCCAGAGTTTTCCCAGGTCTTGGGTGGTAAGTTCGGCTTTATCAAAGAGTTAAGAACGGCGACATCAAGTTAATAATATAATTGAATTCGTGTTCTTGCATGAGTTTACATGAGTTTGGATCTGAATAACAGAGTCATAAATATGAGTCGATGTGAGTGTTCTCACATGAGTTTGGGACTGAATAACATAACCATAAATATGAGGACTGAATAACATAACCATAAATATGAGTTGGAATTTCCTAACACCTCTTCCTTGATTAGCTATTGAAGAGTAGTACAGGATTATAAAGTTTATAATCTTGTTAAAGATTATAATCTTTATAAAGATTAAAATACTTCTGCGTATTAACAATAGATCAGTAAATTAATTAGGTCGATTGTTATAATCAGATCGATTGTTAATAGGAATAAAGGAATTAGTGACACAAAGTAATCGGAACCTAGGTTTTTAATTGTTATGAAAGGAATGATATCTTGGATGGTTCTACGATTGACCTTTGAAATGGGAAACACTAAATCGGGGTAAATCTTAGTCCCTTCCTCCACTACTGCCTTCACCGTTTCTATATCTAATAAATCTGAACTGATGGTTCCTGAACGTAATAATGTGAGTGAATTTTCTGCTATCCTTATTAGTAATAAAGAGTTCACGGCAGCTTGCTTTAGTTGTTCAAAGTTCCAACTAAGCATTTGTAACTTCTCTGAACCCTCCACTACTTTACTCAAATTATCTAAAATTATTTTTATATCTTTAACCGATTTTTCCACTGATTTTGACAGTATATCAATCCGTTCATTTGTTATAGTAATTTTTTTATTAACTTTATTTATGTTATTGTTCAAAGTGGATATTTCTTCGGTATGGTCAGATCCTCCATAGAGTGATCCGAATATGGTACCACTTATACCCCCTACAGCCAATCCCGCCACAACTCCGAGAAAGGCTTCTGGATTGGTAGTATTTTCCAGATGGGTGGAAGGGCGAGCTGCTCCCAGGTAGTGAGCCAGAGAGCTCGTTGTTTGCTCTGGTGCTTCAAGTTTAGCCCATAATAAACTTAGTTGTTTTTGCAGGGTGTTATGATTATAATTAATTTCCTCATGGAGGTTTTCACACATTAAATTTCTTCCTAGATAAGATATTATTTCAAGGTAAGTAGTTTCTAATCTGAATATAATAAAAGAAAGTCGACGTACAAAGTTTTGTCGACCCTTGGCTGACTCTAAAACTGTCGAGGTAAGGAGAGCCTTAATTGTGGTATGTGTGAAATGTAGGTTTGAAACCAATTGGTCACAGACACTCGAAATGAATGTCAACCTTATGGGTGATAACAAAAACGCACCTTCCATCCTTGCGGTGCCTTGCCAGGGGTGAATGGATATGGGGGGTGAGTCTGCTTCTAGAGCCAGGCAACCAGCCACCATCAAGAGCGGTAGAATCCACTTCACCAACACTGGAAGGTCATTATTTATTACAATTCATTCTTATAACTTATTATTATTTCTTATACAATTCAAAACATTATTACAATAGGTTTACAACTATTATTACACTAGGTTTACAACTATTATTACAATAGGTTTACAACTATTAACTATGCCTCACTCATCTTCGAGGTCTTAAGTTATAAGGTTTCTTATCCTTAGGTTGGTTGTTAGTAAGGTTAGTCTGGTTAGTATGGACACTCGTAGGAGTTTCCATTGAAATTGTTTGTTTTACAATCAATTTGTCGGGGTGAATTACAAAGGTTCGAGAAGAATTAACTTCTTGAATCGTAATCCGGTTTCCCTTCTTGTTTGTCACGACAAACGGTCCTGAGATGGGTAAGTCTAACTTTCTCATCTGGGTATGTTTGTCAAGACGGGCATACACTCGCGAACCAACTTCTAAGTCCTTTTCCTTTCGTTTAGAGTTAATTCTACTTGTGTATTTATCCTGTATTTGCGTCAGATGAACCTTACAATGATTTCTAACTTGTGTTATACGTTTCAACCTTACAGCTAGATCACTTTCACTATAGTCCAAACGAGGCTGAGTAAGTACTTCGGTAGGACTATCATAACCATATAACGCAAAGAAAGGGGATTCCCCTAAAGATGCATTGTAGGTATTATTGATTGTCAACTGAATAACCGGAAGTAGCTCATCCCAGTCCTGAGTGGCTAAGGTGTGACTGTAGGTACGTAAAAGTTTAGTCACTTCCCGGTTTATCCTCTCTGCTAATCCTTGTGACTCTGGGTGGTAAGGTACCACCTCCCGCTTAGAGATGTTGTAGAATTTACAAAACAACTTTACCCGCTCACTTATAAACTCTTGAGCGTTGTCACTTAACAAAACTTCGAAAGACCCATAGTGTGCTATCACCTTTCTTAACGCGTCAATAATGCTGTCTGTTTCTTTATTAGGTAGAGGAATTATGATACTATATCTAGTGTAAAAATCTCTAAATACTAAAATGTATCTATTACCCTTTTCTGTTATTGGTAACGGTCCCAATATATCAGTACTTACAGATGCAAATGGTCGGTTAGGAATTGGATACATTCCAATTGGAATAGGTTTTGGTGAAGCCTTAGCCTGTAAACAAGGTATACATTTATCAATTAGCTCCTGTACTAGTTTACCCTCATGAAGATTGAAAAAATTCTTCCTAAAGGTGAGCATTGTTCTATCATACCCTCTATGACCTGATGTGGTACTATCATGAATTATTCTAAAAGCCCTTTGCATCAGTGTGTCTGGAATGTATGGTACTAGATACCTGTCAACTAAGCTTCCCCTGGTAATGTTTCTTACTACAAACACAATTCCACGCAATATCCGATAGCTTGCTAATTTCACGGTCCTTTCACTTGTTCGTGACATTAACTTCTTTCTAAGTGATTGACAGTTCGCGTCTGACTTTTGTAGTTTCCTGAGTTCCTCTTCTGTCCAATCTACTTTTCTAGGGATATAGGACTGTAATGGTTCTTCAGATTCTTGTTCTTGTTCAGTTACCTCGTTGATTTTTTCTCCAAGCTTATCATCTAGTTCCTGTGGAAATTCTTCACAATTGTCTTGTATGTCCACCATTCGGGACAGAAAATCTGCGAACAAATTTTTCTTTCCAGGTAAATATTTTAGATTTATCTGGTATTCTTGCACCAGCAGAGCCCACCTGGTGATGGCAGCATCTTTAGTAGTTTTAGTCATTATTCCTAACAAAGGTAAATGGTCCGTGTACACGGTTACCTTATAGTGTAGGATGAGATGTCGGAACTGCTCTAGTGCGAAAATTAGAGATAACATCTCTCGTTTAGTGGCGGAGTAATTCCTTTGGGTCTCACTCAGGCACTTACTGACATAGGACAATGGGTGTAATACCCCGTCTATTTCTTGCATCAAGGCTGAGCCCAGACCCACTAGAGATGCATCCGTGTGGATGAAAAATTCCTTAGAGAAATCCGGGATCTTTAAGATTGGGCTGTGGCATAGCTTCTTCTTAAGGATATCCACAGCCTCCTTCTTCTTTTCATCCCATTCGAATTTTACTCCTTTTCTGAGAAGTTGATACAATGGATCAGCTATACCTGAAAAGTTGCGGACAAAAATGCGGAAATAGTTGCAGGCTCCTAAAAAAGCCTGCAATTCTTTCTTACTCGTGGGATATGGTAGTTTACGGACTGCCTTGATCCGGTCCTCATCCATCCTTAGTCCATGTTCGTCCACCGTATATCCCAAGAACTTCACAGATGAAGTGAAGAACCGACATTTGGTGATCTTTATTTTGAGGTTGGCCTCCTGTAGTTTCTCCAACACTGTCTTGATCTTGTCTAGGTGGGTTTCCTTCGTAGCTGCAAATATGATGATGTCATCCATATATGACAAGGCATGTGTTCCTAAGATGTCATATAACACTTCATTGATAACCCTACTAAAATACCCTGGTGCCGAGGAGAGTCCAAACGGTACTCTCCGAAATTCGTACTTTGAATTTCTTACCGTGAACGCGGTTTTGTGGCAGTCCTCTGCCTTAATCTCGCATTGATGGTATGCCGAGATTAGATCTAAACTGGAGATGACTTTTGTTTCTTGCAGCGAGTTAAGGAGGTCCGCTATCTTGGGAATAGGAAAAGTTACCGGTTCCGTTATCTTATTTAAACATCTAAAATCTATACAAGGCCTTATTCCACCGCCGGGCTTAGGTACTATGAGTAGGGGTGAATTGAAGTTCGAGGCCGACTTCCTTATCACCCCCTGTTCCAACAATTTTTTAATTTCTACATCTAAGGGTCCTTGCCTGGCGTGCGGTATCCTGTAGGGCGGCTTGTTGATTACTCTGTCTTCTTTCAGAGTAATTTCAAGCGGCTGTCCTCGGTAATTTCCGAGCTGTTCTCCCTTCAGCCAGCATACCTGCCTATACGTATTGAGGAGCGTCATCACTTTCCCTTTCATTTCTTCATCCTCACAGGTTACATCGTCCCACTGCACTGGTGGTAGTGTTTCTGGTTCTTCGTGTCCCTTCACTGATGAATTGTTTGTGGTGATGCTATTGATATTTTCCATCTTTGCTTTTTCTGCTAGGCACAATATTGTACCTTGACTGAGGGTTACATCCTGATCACTTGCGTTAGTTATACTGACCGATATTTTCCCGTCAGTTACCCTCGTGATTGCGTTCGAAGTTAATAACCCGAATCGCGGTTCTCCGTGATGAATAATTAAGTCTTCGTTTTCCTTGATCTTCTTATTGGCAATTCTCACTTGCATTGTGTTTATTGAATTCTTAGCTACCGTGAGTTCCTCTTTCAGGTGTATACTCACGTTCCTCTGTCGACCAGTATCCTTTTCAGCTTCGTTCTTTATCCTTGGATCGTTTTCTTCTTCGTTTTTATCGAGCGTTTCCTTTCCCTGCTCTTCTTCCAGTATAATTATTCTTGAGTTTACCGGTACCTTATTATATAATTTCTTGGACTGAATGATCATGGTTACGGTTTCCTCAGTATTTCTTTCACTTACTGATTGGTTGTCTATGAACTGTAATTCCTGTTCAGGAAAGTTTACAATGGCATGTTTAAGGATATTCATGCCTAATAAGACTTGTACACTTCCCTTATTTAATTCTTTGAAGACTAGAAAGTCTCCTTCTAATTTCCCATTCAGTGTTTCTATTGACATCACCACCTTTCCTATTATTGGAATTAGGTTTCCTTGCGCGTCGTACACCCGTTTGTTTTGAATTTCTATTTTCCCCTGCTCCCCTAAATTTCCTATAATATTTTCAGCTACTAGGGAGACGCTAGCTCCACTATCTACTAGAGCGCTTAGTTCTTCACTCTTATTTATACCGATAAGCTGAACTTTTATCATGGGGATCTTAAGTCTATTCTCTATCTCGGTAGTATTGGATAAACTAACTAGTCATTCTGACTCTTCGTCCTTTTGTTCGTAGTAGTAATCCGGTGTATCTTCTTCGGATTGTTCTTCTAGGTGATGTACCTGATCTCCTCTCCTATAGTCGTTATCGGAGTATTTTTGTTTATTCTCAAGTTTGACCCTGCAGTTAATCTTGGTGTGTCCGCGCCTCTTACACCTGCTGCACGGGTTCCGACAGTGTCGGTCTTGGTGTCCGTTCTTCTCGCAGTTTGTACAATACTGTACATTACCTCGCTGTCGTTTCCTGCAGTCTTTAGTATTATGTCCCTTGATTCGGCAAAAGGAGCAGTAATCTTTTTCTTTGGGACATTCTTTCGCGAAGTGACCTTGTCGACCGCACGCGTAGCATTTCTTTTCCATCTTTCCTGGTCTCGTTTGTTCCGTTTGGAGTGCGTAAAGGACTTCCGGTTGCATGTTCTTCTTCTTTGCGGCTGTTTCCACTACCATGGCGTGTGCCTTCTTGACACAATTTATGGCGTGTGCCGTTATTCTCGTTGACCTCTTATCCGGTGTAGACTTAGATGACCTTGTCAATTGCTTGTAGACATCCTCCTGTAGACCGTTCACTATGAACAAATGCAGCAACATATTCTGCAAAACATCCGCTAAACGAATCGGATTTCTATCTGGTCCTGCACCTCCTGCTGCCATTTCTCCTCTGGCAATCCCATCCGCTGCGGCTGGACCCACAGCAATGTCTTGTGTTAGGGGGTCCTGTAGGTAACATCCTGCTCCAATCCGGAGAGCTCTCATATCGTTTCTCCCCAGATATGCGTCCACTAAGGCACGGGTTTGCGCTTCTAGCTTCGGCAGATCATTTTCAGGATTGGAGATGTCGTTACGGAGCAGACCGCGTGCCGCTACACGGAACTCCGACCGCTCAAACTGGGGATATATTTCCAGGAGATCTTCGCAAACTTCTTCATAAGAGATTTGGCGTCCCGCGTAATTGGCCATTTGAATTGCCGCATCGCCCCTTTGAGGATCTATACGACTATTAAGAAGCCTAATCTTGGCCGCATCATCGGTGATGCGGTTTGCGTGGATGTGCGCGTCTATATGACGCAAGAATGACCGCACATCCACTTCCCGACTACCTAATCCCGCCCCATCGCTAGCAGTTAATTTCCCGCAAAACAATGGTAGGTTGTCGAGCACCGTGATGGAGCGCTGTTCTGTGGCGGACATGGTGTTCTACTTAATTAGCGCGCCAATATCTCTAAACTCTCAAAAAGGGTTAGTTAGGTATTAGGAATGGTTATTGCTGAAATTAGTACAAATATAATTACAATGTAAAAATAAAATAAACAGAAAAAATATACGTGCTACAATAATTATTCGGTTCCACTAGCAATTGTTTTTAAAAGGTATAAAAAGGTATATATGGTTACACGCTATACATAATATAAGAATTCTTGAAGATCGCTTCTTGATTCCAAGGTACTCACTCTTCTCGAGACTCTGTCTATGTACCTCACTCACTGACTGCTCTGATACTACTGTACTTGAGTTGGTCGTGACTCCTCTCTCCTTGGGTAGTGCTGGTGACGCCTTCGTCTACTTGTTTTCCTTGTTGTAACGGTTGTTTCCTGGAGAGTGCTTGCCTTCGTCGATGGCTGTTTTCTTGATTAGTAGCTCGATGTACTGCGGAGATTTTCTTCTCAAGAGTGGTTGTTGATAGTATTACGTACAATGCGCTTCCCTTTACTAGCGACTTATTACTGCTCCCAATTGAAAGACTTCTTGCGCTATACGTAGCTAGCGGCTTTCTATGCTCACGCTTAGAGGCTTCGGTTGCGCTAAAAACTAGCGGCTTACTATTACTCACAATTAGAGAATTAGGGACTTCAATTGCGCTAAAAACTAGCGGCTTACTATTGCTCACAATTAGAGAATTAGGGACTTCAATTGCGCTAAAAACTAGCGGCTTACTATTGCTCACAATTGGAGACTTCAATTGCGCTAAAAACTAGCGGCTTACTGGTTCAGTCGTTCCCGAACTTCTCCCACTATGTAGACAGTGTAGGAGTATCAGTGTCTTCCTCTGGGTTCGCCTGTATCTTCAACCACCTACTGTTTAGGCGGTGTAGGAGTGTCAGTATCTTCTTCTGGGTTCGCCTGTATCGCCGACTACCAGTTCCCTTAGCTTCCCAAGCGAGTTGCTTGCGGTGCTTGACCTGTACGCGGTGCTTGACCTGCTTAACTGGTTTTTTCGCCTGCCAATGCCGTGTGATACAGCGTATTGCCTGAGGCTATGCTTTGACCTGTAGCGGTGCTTGACCTCGTCGACTGGTTTCTGCGCCTGCCGATGTCGTGTGTGTTACACTGTATAGCCCGAGGCTACGTCGCGGTGTTTTTACTTTTTTATTGGCACTGTTCACTCACTGTTGTATTATAATAATAATACATCAACATCAAACCTTGCTGTAAGTAATATAGAGAATTTTATTTCACAAAATAAGGTCCATGCCAGAGGTTCCAGATATATTAATGCTTTTGGTTACTTATTGTCTTTTAGTCATTAATATTTTAGGGTAATAAGCTGACTACCCTCTTGGGTGTTATTCACTATTTTAGGAATTCTTATTTTGACTTTTGATTAATTCTCTATAGTACTACTGGCAAGGAGAAATGAAACGCAATTCAATACACACTTATATTCACTAAGAAATGTTAGAGTTACAGAGTATTGACAATTTAGTTTGCACAGAGTGACGGCGTACAGGCGACGATTGACTCGTACTAATTACGGGAGTTGAAGATTATTACTGAACTCCCTATAAAGGGAACTTGCCCCTTTTATAAAGATACTTTCACCAAGTATCTTGGTGCGGGGAATTTGGAAATCGGAAGAGAAATTGTGTCGAGGTTGTTTTTAACTAAAATCAAATAATACAAAAAATGTATTTACTAATTTCGAGCTTTTGTTAAGGCTCACGTCTCTCCCATAACTGTCCGACAAATACATTAAACTTATCCAATTTACGATCGTCTTTGTCGCCTTTCTATATATCAGCTAGTTTTTGTGCCCCTTTAGGAGTTGTTCCATTAGAGAATAAATATGCATGTGTGCTTTAAGGCAAAAAACAGATATCTAATTTAGTCAAGGTTTCAACAGATGGTTATTCGTTTTACAGATAAATAATATACTCATGAAATACGAAATAATAATTAAGTATATGTGTAATTTAATTACTGTAACTCTTCAAAGTAAACATATAAATGAAATATCAAACTTTTCGTTTTTCTAGACCAATATACCGTTAACAACAGTGTAAAGTTACTCTGTACAGTTACACTGTACAGTTACTGTAAATAGATCCTTTGCTTAAGATAGATCCTTAAATGTAGATTGATCCCTTTCTGTAAATAGATCCTTTACTGTAGATAAAACCTTTGCTGTTGATAGATCCCATACTGTAAATAGATTCTTTGCTGTAGATAGATCCTTTGCTGTAGAAAGATCCTCTGCTGTAAAAAGATCTTCTGCTGTAAATAGATCCCTTGCTGTAGATAGATCCTTCGCTGTTGACAGATATTTTGCTGTAGAAAGATCCTTTGGTGTAGATAGATTCTTTGCTGTAGATAGATCCCTTACTGTAGATAGAACACTTTGCTGTAGATAGATCCTTTGCTGTAGATAGAACTTTTGTTGTAAATATATCTTTTGATAAAGATTGATCCTCTGCTGTTGATAGATCCTGTGCTGTAAAAAATCCTTTGGTGTAGACAGATTCTTTGCTGTAGATAGATCTCTTACTGAAGATAGATCACTTTTCTGTAGATAGATCCTTTGCTGTAGATAGATCCCTTGCTGTAGATAGATTCTTTGCTGAAGATAGATTCTTTGCTGTAGATAGATTCTTTGCAGTAGATGTATCCTATGCAGAAGATAGATCCATTACTGTACATAGATCCTGTGCTGTATAAAGATCCTTTGCTGAAGATAGATACTTTGCTGTAGATAGATCCTTTGCTGCAGATAGATCCCTCATTGTTGATAGATCTTTTGCTGTATAAAGATCCTATGCTGAAGATAGATCCTTTGCTGTAGATAGATCCTTTGCTGCAGATAGATCCCTCATTGTTGATAGATCATTTTCTGTAGATAGCTCCTTTACTGTAAATAGATCCTTTGCTGTAGATAGAACTTTTGTTGTAAATAGATCTTTTGTTTTAGATTGATCCTTTGCTGTTGATAGATCCTTAACTGTAGATGGATCATTTGCTATATATAGTCCCGTTACTTTAGATAGATCATTGTCTGTAGATTGATTCTTTGCTGTAGATAGATCATTTGCTGTAGATAGATTATCTGCTGAACATAGATTCTTTGCTGTAGATAGATTCTTTGTTGTAGATAGATCCTTTGATGTAGACAGACCCTTTGCAGTAGATAGATCCTTTACTGTAGATAGATCCTTTGCTATCTATAGATTCCTAGCTGTACATAGATTATTTGTTGTAGATAGATCCTTTGCTGTAGATAGATCCTTTGTAGTAGATAGATCTTTTACTGTAGATAGATCCTTAGCTGTAGATGGATATAAGATCCTTTGCTGTAAATAAATAAATAAATCCTTTGCCGTAGATAGATCCTTTGCCGTAGATAGATCCTTTGCTGTAGATAGATCCTTTGCTGTAGATAGATTCTTCGCTGTAGATAGATCCTTTTCTGTAGATAGATCCTTTTCTGTAGATAGATCCTTTTCTGAATATAGATCTTTTATTGTAGATAAAACTGTTGCTGTAGATAGATCCCATACTGAAAATAGATCCTTTGCTGTAGATAGATCCTTTGCTGTAGAAAAATCCTCTGCTGTAGAAAGATCTCCTGCTGTAAATAGATCAATTGCTGTAGATAGATCCTTTGCTGTTGACAGATCTTTCGCTGTAGAAAGATCCTTAGGTGTAGATAGATTCTTTGCTGAAGATGGATCCCTTACTGTAGATAGATCACTTTGCTGTAGATAGATCATTTGCTGTAGATAGATCCCTTACTGTAGATAGATCACTTTGCTGTAGATAGATCCTTTGATGAAGATAGATCCTTTGCTGTAGATAGATCCTTCGCTGCAGATAGATCCCTTATTGTTGATAGATCCTTGGCTGTAGATAGATTCTTTGCTGTAGATAGAACTTTTGTTGTAAATAGATCTTTTGCTATAGATTGATCCTTTGCTGTTGACAGATCCTGCGCTGTAGAAAGATCTTTTGGTGTAAACAGATTCTTTTCTGTAGATAGATCCCTTAGTGAAAATAGATCACTATGTCGTAGATAGATCCTTTGCTGTAGACAGATCCTATGCTATATAAAGTTCTGCTGTTGTAAATAGATCCTTTTTTGTAGATAGATCATTGGCTTTAGATAGATCCTTTGCTGTAGATAGATCCTTTGCTTAAGATAGATCCTTAAATGTAGATTGATCCTTTGCTGTAGAGAGATCCTTTGCAGTAGATGAATCCTTGACTGTAAACAGATCCTTTGCTGTAGATAGATCCTTTGCAGTAGATAGATCCTTTGCTGTAGATAGATACTTTGCTGTAGATTGATCCTTTGCTGTTGACAGATCCTGCGTTGTAGAAAGATCCTTTGGTGAAGACAGATTCTTTGCTGTAGATAGATACCTAACTGAAGATAGATCAATTTGCTGTAGATAGATCCTTCGCTGTAGATAGATCCTTTGCTGTATAAAGTTCTGCTGTTGTAAATAGATTTTTTGTTGTAGATAGATCATTGGCTTTAGATAGATCCTTTGCTGTAGATAGATCCTTTGCTTAAGATAGATCCTTAACTTTAGATTGATCCTATGCTGTAGAGAGATCCTTTGCAGTAGATAAATCCTTGACTGTAGATAGATCCTTTGCTTTAGATAGATCCTTTGCTGTAGATAGATCCTTTGCTGTAGATAGATCCTTTGCTGTAGATAGATTCTTTGCTGAAGATAGTTTCTTTGCTGTAGATAGATTCTCTGAGGCAGATGTATCCTATGCAGTAGATAGATCCATTACTGTACATAGATCCTATGCTGTAAAAAGATCCTTTGCTGAGGATAGATCCTTTGCTGTAGATAGATCCTTTGCTGCAGATAGATCCCTCATTGTTGATAGATCTTTTGCTGTAGATAGCTCATTTACTGTAAATAGATCCTTTGCTGTAGATAGATCCCTTGCTGTGGATTGATCAAATGATGAAGATAGATCCTTTACTGTGGATAGGTTCTTTTCTGTAGATAGATCCTCTGCTGTAGATAGATCCTTTTCAGTAGATAGATCCTTTACTGTAGATAGATCCTTTGCTGTGGATAGATCCTTATCTGTAGATAGATCCTTTGCTGTATATAAATCGTTTGCTGTAGATAGATACTTTGCTGTAGATAGATCCTTTACTGTAGATAGATCCTTTGCTGTAGATAGATCCTTTGCTGAAGATAGATCCTTTGCTGTAGGTAGATCCTATGCTGTAGATAGATTCTTTACTGCTGATAGATTCTTTGCTGTAAATAGATTCTTTGTTGTAGATAGAACATTTGCTGTAGATAGATCCTTTGTAGTAGATAGATCATTTGCTGTAGATAGATCCTTTGCTGTTGATAGATCCTTCGCTGTAGATAGATCCTTTTCTGTAGATAGATCCTTTTCTGTAGTTAGATCCTTTGCTGTAAATAAATAAATAAATCCTGTGCCGTAGGTAGATCCCTTGCCGTAGATAGATCATTTGCTGTAGATAGATCCTTTGTTGTAGATAGATCCTTCGCTGTAGATAGATCCTTTTCTGTAGATAGATCCTTTTCTGTTGATAGATCCTTTACTGTAGATAAAACCTTTGCTGTTGATAGATCCCATACTGTAAATAGATTCTTTGCTGTAGATAGATCCTTTGCTGTAGAAAGATCCTTTGCTGTAGAAAGATCTTCTGCTGTAAATAGATCCTTTGCTGTAGATAGATCCTTTGCTGTTGACAGATCTTTTGCTGTAGAAAGATCCTTTGGTGTAGATAGATTCTTTGCTGTAGATACATCCCTTACTGTAGATAGAACACTTTGCTGTAGATAGATCATTTGCTGTAGATAGATCCCTTACTGTAGATAGATCACTTTGCTGTAAATAGATCCTTTGCTGAAGATAGATCCTTTGCTGTAGATAGATCCTTTGCTGCAGATAGATCCCTTATTGTTGATAGATCCTTTGCTGTAGATAGATTTTTTGCTGTAGATAGAACTTTTGTTGTAAATAGATTTTTTGCTATAGATTGATCCTTTACTGTTGACAGATCCTGCGCTGTAGAAAGATCTTTTGGTGTAGACAGATTCTTTTCTGTAGATAGATCCCTTACAGAAAATAGATCACTTTGCTGTAGATATATCCTTTGCTGTAGACAGATCCTATGCTGTATAAAGTTCTGCTGTTGTAAATAGATCCTTTGTTGTAGATAGATCATTGGCTTTAGATAGATATTTTGCTGTAGATAGGTCCTTTGCTTAAGATAGATCCTTAACAGTAGATTGATCCTTTGCTGTAGAGAGATCCTATGCAGTAGATAAATCCTTGACTGTAGATAGATCTTTCTCTGTAGATAGATCCTTTGCTGTAGATAGATCCCTTGCTGTAGATAGATTCTTTGCTGAAGATAGATTCTTTGCTGTAGATAGATTCTTTGCAGTAGATGTATCCTATGCAGAAGATAGATCCATTACTGTACATAGATCCTGTGCTGTATAAAGATCCTTTGCTGAAGATAGATACTTTGCTGTAGATAGATCCTTTGCTGCAGATAGATCCCTCATTGTTGATAGATCTTTTGCTGTATAAAGATCCTTTGCTGAAGATAGATCCTTTGCTGTAGATAGATCCTTTGCTGCAGATAGATCCCTCATTGTTGATGGATCATTTTCTGTAGATAGCTCCTTTACTGCAAATTGATCCTTTGCTGTAGATAGATCCTTTCCTGTAAATAGATCCTTTGCTGTAGATAGATCCTTTGCTGTAGATAGAACTTTTGTTGTAAATAGATCTTTTGTTATAGATTGATCCTTTGCTGTTGATAGATCCTTAACTGTAGATGGATCATTTGCTATATATAGTCCCGTTACTTTAGATAGATCATTGTCTGTAGATTGATTCTTTGCTGTAGATAGATCATTTGCTGTAGATAGATTATCTGCTGAACATAGATTCTTTGCTGTAGATAGATTCTTTGTTGTAGATAGATCCTTTGATGTAGACAGACCCTTTGCAGTAGATAGATCCTTTACTGTAGATTGATCCTTCGCTATCTATAGATTCCTAGCTGTACATAGATTATTTGTTGTAGATAGATCCTTTGCTGAAGATAGATCCTTTGTAGTATATAGATCTTTTACTGTAGATAGATCCTTAGCTGTAGATAGATATAAGAACCTTTGCTGTAAATTTATAAATAAATCCTTTGCCGTAGATAGATCCTTTGCCGTAGATAGATCCTTTGCTGTAAATAGATCCTTTGCTGTAGATAGATTCTTCGCTGTAGATAGATCCTTTTCTGTAGATAGATCCTTTTCTGAATATAGATCTTTTATTGTAGATAAAACCGTTGCTGTAGATAGATCCCATACTGAAAATAGATCCTTTGCTGTAGATAGATCCTTTGCTGTAGAAAAATCCTCTGCTGTAGAAAGATCTCCTGCTGTAAATAGATCCATTGCTGTAGATAGATCCTTTGCTGTTGACAGATCTTTCGCTGTAGAAAGATCCTTTGGTGTAGATAGATTCTTTGCTGAAGATGGATCCCTTACTGTAGATAGATCACTTTGCTGTAGATAGATCATTTGCTGTAGATAGATCCCTTACTGTAGATCGATCACTTTGCTGTAGTTAGATCCTTTGATGAAGATAGGTCCTTTGCTGTAGATGGATCCTTTGCTGCAGATAGATCCCTTATTGTTGATAGATCCTTGGCTGTAGATAGATTCTTTGCTGTAGATAGAACTTTTGTTGTAAATAGATCTTTTGCTATAGATTGATCCTTTGCTGTTGACAGATCCTGCGCTGTAGAAAGATCTTTTGGTGTAGACAGATTCTTTTCTGTTGATAGATCCCTTAGTGAAAATAGATCACTATGCTGTAGATAGATCCTTTGCTGTAGACAGATCCTATGCTATATAAAGTTCTGCTGTTGTAAATAGATCCTTTTTTGTAGATAGATCATTGGCTTTAGATAGATCCTTTGCTGTAGATAGATCCTTTGCTTAAGATAGATCCTTAAATGTAGATTGATCCTTTGCTGTAGAGAGATCCTTTGCAGTAGATAAATCCTTGACTGTAAACAGATCCTTTGCTGTAGATAGATCCTTCGCAGTAGATAGATCCTTTGCTGTAGATAGATACTTTGCTGTAGATTGATCCTTTGCTGTTGACAGATCCTGCGTTGTAGAAAGATCCTTTGGTGAAGACAGATTCTTTGCTGTTGATAGATACCTAACTGAAGATAGATCAATTTGCTGTAGATAGATCCTTCGCTGTAGATAGATCCTTTGCTGTATAAAGTTCTGCTGTTGTAAATAGATTTTTTGTTGTAGATAGATCATTGGCTTTAGATAGATCCTTTGCTGTAGATAGATCCTTTGCTTAAGATAGATCCTTAACTTTAGATTGATCCTATGCTGTAGAGAGATCCTTTGCAGTAGATAAATCCTTGACTGTAGATAGATCCTTTGCTGTAGATAGATCCTTTGCTGTAGATAGATCCTTTGCTGTAGATAGATCCTTTGCTGTAGATAGATTCTTTGCTGAAGATAGTTTCTTTGCTGTAGATAGATTCTCTGCAGAAGATGTATCCTATGCAGTAGATAGATCCATTACTGTACATAGATCCTATGCTGTAAAAAGATCCTTTGCTGAGGATAGATCCTTTGCTGTAGATAGATCCTTTGCTGCAGATAGATCCCTCATTGTTGATAGATCTTTTGCTGTAGATAGCTCATTTACTGTAAATAGATCCTTTGCTGTAGATAGATCCCTTGCTGTGGATTGATCAAATGATGTAGATAGATCCTTTACTGTAGATAGGTTCTTTGCTGTAGATAGACCCTTTGCTGTAGATAGATCCTTTTAAGTAGATAGATCCTTTACTGTAGATAGATCCTTTGCTGTGGATAGATCCTTATCTGTAGATAGATCCTTTGCTGTAGATAAATCGTTTGCTGTAGATAGATACTTTGCTGTAGATA
>CANNZV010004885.1:0-15894 GCA_947561585.1 Caprella mutica
TGGATGCTATCGATGTAGCAGTAGAAAATCAACTTCCTACTGGAGAAACATTGCTTTCGTTAAGCATCGATAATAATTCTTGTGCCCAAGGAGAAACTACTTTTGATATTCCTTCTGGCTGTTGTGTTTCCCTTATTTACGAATACGATGCTACAAATGTTGCCGATGGAAATTATACTGACTTAGATGTTTTATTAAGCGGCCCAACTGATCAAGAATACTTGAGTTTTAATGCCGCCAATAGCACGACGGATGACATTGTAATTGGGAATGGAATCGACTGTCCAGCAAGCACAGTAATTTTCACAAAAACAGTGGAGGTAACCGAGACTTGCGAAGACAGTTTTGTGAGCTATTTATTTACAATCGATAACCAAACAAATATTCCATTACAGGGTGTTCAGTTTTATGATGAACTACCAGCCAATACGAATTGGGTTTTTGAGCCTTACTTCCTAGATAATATCAGCATAGGAGAAACCAATTTTGCGGGCAGTTCAATTGCCGATTTTATGATTGCCGAAATACCAGCGAACTCCACAGCATCTTTTTATATCGATGCTATGAGTATTGGGGACTGGAGCCAAAACGGAACGCTTACCAATACAGCAACATTAATGGGCTTGCCCGAATTCGTCAATGACGGAGCAGGAGATTTATCCGCATCAATCTCTAGTATTTTTGTTTACGCTTTACCCGAAATAGAAACCATAAATGAAATAAATGTTGTCATTGATCAAGTAGTTAATTTGTCTATTACACTTAATGACGAGTTAATTATTGAATGGGCAACTGGAGGAGATGGGAGCTTTAGTAACATCTCCGAGGCGATTACAACATATACTCCCGGACCTTTGGATATTGAACAAGGATTTGTAGAATTATCTGTAGCAGCGATTTCTCCTTTCGAGTCGTGTGGGCAAACACTAGAAACAATCCTCATTACTATTTCCGACGAACCCATCGTGTGTATTGGCGAAATTGAAATGCCTTCAGAAACACAGTTTATTTGCGGAAACGAATCATTCACAGCTAGTCCGTCACAGTGGACAATGAACTTGGAAACGGACATTATTAATTATGTGTTACATCAGGGAAACACGAACGAGATAATTGAACCAGCTCATTACTTTTCAAGCAATACCATTTCACAAATCGATGGGTTCGATTTTAATACGGAATATTATTTATCGGCGATAATAGGACAGGACGCTAATGGAGATGGCTTTGTCGATAATACAGATCCTTGTGTTCTCGTTTCGTCAGGAACGCCAACTGTTTTTTTAGAAGCACTAAGTACTAATCACGATCAAGTATGTGATGAAACAACAGGAATCACTACCTTAACAGTAGCTGTTCATGGAGGACTACCTTCTTATTCGCCGAACGAAAACTATTCTTTAAGTGGAGGATTTAATGGTGAGTTAAACGCAGTCAATAATGAATTTTCTGTAGAGCTCACTGAAAATACGGAATTCGATTTGCTAGTTTCCGACGGACAATGCGAAGAGAGTTCTTTCTCATTCGGTCCATACAATTGTACTAAAACAGCTATTGAGTTAATCGAGTTTTCTGGTCGTCCCTTCGGAAACTACAATCGATTAAATTGGCAATCAGCTTCGGAAATAGAAAATGATTACTACAGTCTAGAACGCTCATCCGATGGGCAAGACTTTGACTTAGTTACTACTATTCCTTCACAGGGAAACAGTACAAGGGCACAGTCTTATTCTCATAAGGATACTGACTTAAACGAAAATAAATATTACTACCGCTTAAGCTGGACGGATATATCTGGAAAACGGGTTTGTTCGAATACCATCGTGTATCTAGAAAACAAGAGCGAAAGCACTATTTCGATTCGCCCGAATCCGGCTAGTGATTTTATATTCATTGAGTCCGAAAATTCAGCACAGTTAGAAAGTTATTCCATTTATGATCTTTCGGGAAAAGAAATTCAAACGGAAATATTGATCAGACAAGCGGAGGAGTTGATGTAACGGAACTTCCGGAAGGAGTTTACTTTTTAAATGTATTCTTTGAAGGAAGGGTGGAGAGTTTTAGGGTTCAGAAGGTGGAGTAGTAGATTTCACCTATTGCGTGGCATAAAAATAGATTGAACGATGTTGGAACAAGAGACAAGACGCGTGTAAAAAGCAGTCTTCAAAACAAATCTCATCGCGAAGCGATGCCAGTGAGTCCTGAAAGGACGCCATTTAACAGCCCAGTGCGCAAGCTCTGGGTTTTCGTATAATTTAAACTCGCCCCATTTCAATGCCTACCCCCGTTTGGGTTTCCGTTCAAATTAATCGTGCGCCATTGCAATTCCTATTCGTGTGTTGGTTTTCGTATTGAGTTAAACGATCCCAACGCAACACCTATCCCATTTGGGTTTTCGTATTGCCTTAGGGTAATCGCGAAATGTATTTTAAAATGACCTTGCCCATCTAAATACCGTGTGTGCAGAATTCAGTAACCGTCATCAACTATGCAGTTCCTTCTACGAAGAAGCTCGAAAATCACAATTGTTATTTTGTAGCGATGGACAAGCCAGAAGGCCAAGCCTTCTTTTTTGTGGGCTTCGCGAGGGCTGAGCCCTCGCTGGTGGCTTTAACTGTGTGAGTAGTAGCATTGCTACATCTTCACAAATCGGACAGGCTTTCTTTTTGCTTCTCCATGAGCGTCCAACAACTCATTTACCGAAAATAAATAAATGCCGCTACTTAAATCGCGAACAGAAATTTGTTCTTGTAGTTCATTAAATGTTCCGCTAAGAATTAGTTTGCCATCAATAGTATAAATGCTCCAAGATTTTAATCCCTGAAGGTTGGTTTGCGCAAGAATGAAATCCTCTGCAGGGTTGGGGAAAATGCTAACTGCTTTTTCTTGATGTTCATTAATTCCTACTGCATCTGGTACAATTGAAATAAGGAAAGTGTTGCCAGGTGCCCAACCGTTGTTTGGATTACTCACTTCGTAATTAAATGAATCGGAAGTTGAACCGCTTGCCCAATCGTGATCGTAAATTACGGAGCCGTCATTAATATCTCGTTGAGAAAAGCTATCTCCAAGTCCTAGCTCGTTTCCGGCCAAGAAGAGGCTACCAGTTGTAGGAATTCCAGTTAAAGTGAAAAGAATATCGGTTGCATTGGTGGCAGGGTCAGTTGCTAATAAAAATTGTGAATTAACGACTTTCTGCGTTCCCTGATTTAATTCGAAACCTCCACTATTAATAACAATTGGATTGGATGCAGCCGGATTGCTAAGCGGTGTACGGAAAGAATAGACCTGTGAGTAAGGACTGTTTCCACAGGAGCCTAGCGATCGGACTCTCCAATAGTAAATGGTGTTAGGGCTTAATGGATCGGAAAAAACAGCTTCGTTCTCTGGATCGGCTTGCGTTTGAATAGTGGTAGCGCCAAAGGAAGGACTAGAAGCCAACTGCCAGTCGTAAAGGCTCGTGCCTGCACGTTCTGCCCAGCTAAAGCTTACTGGGCCGCTTACATTTTCTAATCCATTTAATGGGCTAACAAGACCAATTGGAAGCGCATTGTTAACAACGGTAATCATAAATGTCTGTGGCTGTGAACCCGCATTCGTTTCGAAAAAGAGGGTGACTGGATATTCGCCAGTTGGAATATTTTCACTTGCAGCAATTGATACGTCTACATTGCCTGGAAGTTCTATTTGATCGGTCGACCAGCTGATGGTTATGCCTTCGGTGGTGGTGGAATTAACGAGCGTAACTGGACCATTAATTCCTAAAATATTAGATTCGGCACTTACACTGAGATTAAGTGCATTTCCTCCAGCACATATATCAGATATTAGCCCATTAAATCCTAGATTTAATGGTGGGATGATTCGGAACTCGCCGTCATTTATAGTAAAGAAAATATTGTCTTTTGCTTTTACCATCACCTTGCAATCAAAGCAGGATAAGGCGGGTACCGTAATTAATTCTACCCCATCATTAAGTGCATTTTCAGCTACTAAATGATCAAAACTTTCTCCTCCGTTATCGGAAAACCAAATTTCTACATGTGAACAATTTACAGGTGCAGCATTGGTTCCAGCGATATCCCATTCTATCGCTTTGGTTATGCCTGCTTGCCATTCTTCATTTCCATTTGGCTCTGTTACTTCAAATGGTCCAGTAGTTCCTGCAACAGTAATGGACATTTGATCCCACTCCACACCACCACTTAAAGGGTGGTTATCTCTTGTGGTTAGCCGGAAATTATAGTTGCGACTGTAGTCTGCTAAAATTTCAGTGGAGTTGGGCGTGTCGTTTAACAAGATGTCCCAATTCGGAATGGTACGTACTTTTTGTGTTGTTGGATTAATTGACCGAATTGAAGGAGCGCTTCCAACTGCACTTAGGGCATTTCCTGCATTCCCTAAATCGTACTGCTCCCAACAATAAGTTAACTGATCGAAACTGTTGGGGTCGCTTCCAGAACCGGTAATTTGAAAAGGAGTCTCGCCAGGGATGGTAAAGCCGCCAGCTCCTGCTTCTGAACTTGGATTGCTATTAGTTGTTGGGAAAACCTCCCCGCAGTCGCCAAATCCATTATTGGTGAAATTCAGCATTTGCTGCAAGCTACGTACATGAAAGTAGTCATCGCTATTACTTTGTACGTTTTGTGATGGACAAAGTCCAGCGTAGGCCATAATGGTAGATCCGCTTCCTGGTTCATAAGCCGAATTGGCTGAACGATTTCCGCCACCGCAGCTTCCTGAATCACCATTGAAGGTATGACTGCCACCAAATTGATGACCAATTTCATGCGAAACATAGTCAATATCAAAAGCGTCGCCGATAGGCGCGTTTAGCCCAGTAACTCCTCTTGCTTTGTTTCCTTGATCGCAGGTTGATTGGAAGTTGGCGACTCCTCCCCCTCCAGTACTTACTACATGACCAATATCATAATTGGAATTCCCAATAGCAGCATCTACAGTCTGTTGATTTTGATTTAACATTGCTCCACCATTGTCATTAGAGTAGGGATCGCTTCCTGCATTAAGAAAAATCAACTCATCATTGTCATCAACTAATTCGAATTTGATGCTGAGGTCGCGCATGTACACCAGGTTAACTCGATTTACGGTCGTCACAATTGCCGACATCGAATTTTCAACCGTTCCTCCATGAAACGATGCATACTCGCCAGTACACGCCATAGCTAAACGATACACTCTTAGTTCTTCACCGGAAGTGCTAAACAACTCTTCATCAGTAACTGGAGCACTTAGGTGACCTACACCATCTTCGCTTTCGCAGTTGAGAAAATGCTCGTCGGTACGCTCAAGATCTGCTCGGAAATAGCTCATATAAATTCCATCAACCTCACGGCTATAGGGATCGAAGTAAATCGTCCCGTCGGGCGTAGAGAGGATTCCATGAAAACCAAGATTACTTAAATCTACTCGTAGGATTGCGCCAGGATAGTCAGCGCTTTGTCCTGACCATGATCGAATTAAAGGAAACTTAGCAGATAGCACAGGCGACATCACTGGGGAGTCGGCCATGTTAAAAGTCACTGCTTTACCCGATGGCATCGGCAATGATAACTGCGCTAATCCAGTCCATGCTTGTGAATCAAATTCATTCGGAGCATTCACCAAGTCTTGCCAAACTTTATCAATATCAAGCGAGAAATAGAAGGCTGCGTTTGGCTTTATGAGCTGCTCTACTGGCTGAGGGAGATCTGACTTCCTCAATTCGTTCCAGTGCGTATTGGCCATTGCAACATTCGCAATGAATAACAAGGAGCAGAATAAAATACTCCAATAGTTAAGCTTTAGCATGTATTGTGATTTCAATTGGTACTACCAAAATGGGACCACAAAGATAATCGGCTGTAAGGGCTTCATTTGTCGGAAACTAATCTTTTTTCCGTATCATCATTTTTAGGGCCTCTTTGGGCATTACTAGTTAAGTAGCAGCCGTATGCTAACGCAAAAGTGATGATGGATTGCATGATCCTCGAGGGGTCATCCCATATCATATAAGTCACAACAAGTAGCTTAATTAGTAGGTACACAATTGGTACTAAAGGAAAGAACCAAGCACCGAATGGCATTTTAATACCCGGGTTTCGAGCCTTATAAATGAACAAAGCAAGAACGGCAAAAATGCCAAAAAAGCTGAGAATAAAACCTGCAAATTCCAGTACTGTGCTGAACTGCCCACTAAGTAGAAACAAGAGAGAAAAAATAGCGACTAATAGAATTGCGACCGATGGAGTTCCTTTCGCATTCGTTTGACTAAAAAGCTTCAATAAGGGATCATCCTCCGCCATTCGAAAAACAACTCGGGATGCGGTTACCATCATAGCACTCAAAGTGGAGATAAGTCCAATCGCAATTAATAGAGCCATTAAGGCGGCTCCATTATCACCAACTAGGCGTTGACCAACATAAAATGCAAAATCTTCTTTTCCTGCCATTAAGTCCATTGGGGTCGTCCACAAGAACACCGCATTTAAAGCTAAGTACAAAGCGGTAACAACTCCCACGCCCCAAAGCAGTGCCCTAGGAATATCGCGTTGTGGATTTTCTAATTCATCTAATACATAAACAGCAGCATTCCATCCCGTATAAGAATAGGTAACATAAACGAGCGAAACCCCAAAGGAACTTGCTCCAATTAATCCCCAATCTCTTGTGCTTGGAGCAAATGAAATGACTTCGTGGTCGCTATAGAAACAAGCCAATACTAAGAAAAGAAATAATAAGGAAACTTTAAGAACAGTCGCCCAAACATGCGCTTGCCCTCCTTTTCGTACATCGAACAAGTGCATTAAGGTTACCAAGGCCAAACAAGCAAATCCTAGTAGCTCAGGAGGAACAGGAACGATATGCGCCAGGTACTTTCCAAAGGCCATTGCCGATAATGCGATTGGTGCGGAAAAGCCAACGACTACGGTAATTACTCCTGCAGCGTAGCCGATTCCTTTACCGTAAACAGTACTTAAATAATGATACTCCCCACCCGATCGGGGCATAACAAGTGCTAGCGCGCAATAGGTAAGCGCTCCGCAAATAGAGGCCAAGCCCCCAAGAGACCATAGCAACATTATGGAAAAGGCGGAATCGGTATGCATGACTTGGTAGCCTAAAGAGGTGAAAACCCCCGTTCCTACCATGCTAGCGATTACAAAAGCTCCCGCTGTTTTTACAGTATAGTTTCGCTTTAATTGCACCGCTACTCTTCTTTTTTCATTGTTCCTGCAATGGCATCGAGCTGCTCATAGAAGGACTCACCGAATCGCCTTACCAAAGGCTCTTTTAAAAACCGATACAAAGGCATTTTTAACGATTGTCCTAGGCTGCAAGCAGCAGAACAAATTTCCCATTTGTCATAATTAATCGCTTGATAATCGGGCAACTTACTTACACGTACAGGATATAAATGACAGGAAACTGGTTTCAAAAACTCAATCTTCCCATCTCTTTTTGCGAGCTCAATGCCACACAAAGCCGTTCCTTTTTTATCATATTGAATGTAGGCGCAAGCCTTTCCTTTAATTAAAGGAGTAGCGAAACCAGTATAGGATTGCTTCGATACGCGAACCCAAGGACCTTGCTCGGAAATAGCAGCTCTCCCTTCGTCCGTTAAGTAGGGTTCCACTTCTGGATAAATTTCCTCCAAAATGGATAGCTCTGCAGCTTCCAAAGGCGCACCTTCATCGCCTTCCACGCAACAAGCCCCTTTGCAAGCTGTTAAGTCGCAAACAAAAGCTTCTTCAACTAAATCACGGCTTACCAGTTTGTCCTCAATAATGATCATGCTGCAAAGGTAGTTGGCTATTTGGTTAAATAGTTAGTTGGTTAGTTGGTTGGTTAGTTGGCTAGTTGGCTAGTTGGTTAGTTGGCTAGTTGGTCAATTAGTCAGTTAGTTAATTTTCACCTAACACCTAACACCTAACACCTATCACCTATCACCTATCACCTAGCCAAATAGCCAATTGACCAAATGACCACGTACCTTCGTCCTATGAAAATCGGCAGAAAGCAATTGTTTCAACTTAGCCTAGCTACTATTTTTGGCTTCTCTGCCTTGGCCTACTTGCTTATTGTGCTCTTTCACGAAGAGCGCTTTTCCGACATAATTATTCGATCGGTTTATCAAGCAGGATTTATTCCTATAGGAATAGCATTTGGCTGTGCTGCCGGATTTACTGCATCGTGGATTTCGGATTTCTCCGTGTTTTCCGAAGTCCGTGAATTCTTTGCGAAGATGTTAAACGGAATGGATATCGACTTACACGATATCACCTTTGTTAGTTTTTGTGCCGGCTTTGGCGAGGAGTTGTTTTTTCGAGTGGCACTACAGCCCTTGGTTGGCTGGGCACTGGTTAGTGCTTTGCTCCATTTAATGGCTTTTGGCGCGCAAGCTCCCGACGCCTTTTTCCCGCTAACCGAATGGGCCGAAATGAGCCTCATGCAACAATACCATTGGGCCATTTGGCCAACCGCAATTTTGTTTGTCGCTTTACATGGCTACCTCAATCCACTCGATTGGAAAATGACCGTCTTTGGCCTCTTTCTCGTTTTTGTAAGCGCAGGCTTGGGTTATTTATATTGTATATATGGCTTCTTCGCGGCCGTTTCAGGTCATATGGCCTACGATTGGGTCGTCTTTTGGTATTTGCTTAAACGAACTCGCCCAAAACTGCGTTAATTATGCCTATGATCTTTTCGGTAAATAAGTGGCACATCCTTTTTCTATTCCCCTTTCTATTAGGAATGGCTAGTTGCGGTGACGACGATGACGATCAGGGAGAAATCACCTTGAATATTTCCACTACAATTAATGGTGTTCCCTTTTCCTTGCAAGAGCGCTATCTAAGTCCGGAAGGTTACGGTCTGGAGTTTTCAGAGTTTAAATTCTACTTATCCGATTTAGTCGTAGTCGACTCTGAAGGAAATGAGGAAGCACTCACTGACGTTCTTTTGCATGACTACCGACAACCAGAAAGCTATAATTACCGTTTACCTGTTGGTGATTATGAACGAATTCAATTTGGGCTCGGATTAAATGAAACGCAGAACCATGGTGATGAAACAACTTACGCAGTTGAACATCCATTAAGCTATGCGCAAAATATGCATTGGGGATGGGCGGCTTTATACAAATTCGTGATCATGGAAGGCAGGACGGATGTAAATCCCGATACGGAATTTTACGAAAATGGAATGGCCTATCATACAGGTCTGGATTCTTTATATCGCGTAATTACTTTGGATCGTACAATTGAAGTGCTTTCCGATCAAACTGAAGAATTAACAATAAACATAAACCTTGATAAATTATTTGCCAATGATGTCTCCACGCTGGATGTGATCGCGGAACCGAATTCACACACAACTGGAGCAGATTTCCCATTGGCATTAAAATTCACCAATCAATTAATACAAACCTTCGAATAATAAATGGTACAGACAAGGCCTGCCCGCGAGGCGTCCTCTTGTCTCTGGCACTGACGCAGTTCACACAGTCTAGGCTTTAAAGAAGACGAAACAAACAACAATGAACAACAACAAACTCCCATCAAATAAAACATACCGTGCATTTACTATGCTTTTTGCTTTCGTTGCACTGCTCACATTTTCCTCTTGTGGAGATGAGCCTGCTGAAGCCAACTTAACATTTAATCTAAAATTCGATGGTGAAGCATTAATCTTGGGCGATACTTACCAAGTTGGTGACCCAGCGCAATTAGCTCAAATTGACATCGCACAATTCTATTTGAATAATATTCAATTGGTTAACAACGATGGAACAATGGAAAGTTACCTCGATCATTTTTTGATCACGAATACAAACAATGAAATAGATTTAGGTGAAATTCCTTCAGGATCATATACTGCTATCACCTTCGATGTTGGTGTGGCAGCAAGCGCCAATAATGAGGATCCCGCTACTTATGCTGCTGACCATCCATTAGCGGCGCAATCGCCAAGTATGCACTGGAGTTGGACTGCAGGCTACAAGTTTTTGCGCTTAGACGGCCAGCACGATAGTAACCTAGATGGAACTATCGATGTTGAGGATGAAGTGTTTTTAGCGCACGTAGGATTAAATGAATATTTAAAATCGGTAGAGTTGCCATACAGCTTTAGTGCAAGCGAAGGAGTTGTTACGGAATTAGCAATTGATGTAGATTTTGCTGGCTTAGTAAATTACAGCATTACAGAAAAACCAGAAGTACGTACTGGAATGGTCAATGAATTTCATGATAGCGTAGCAGGAGCTGTTCCAACATTATTTAGTCGATGATGGTTTCCTCTTGGCTAATAATAATTTCAGGCCAATTGGTTTTGCCTGCTAATTGATTTAGTAGCGATCCTAGCAGGCGGTAAGCATTACAAACTAGGCAAAAGTAACAGCATTGGAAGTGAAACAAATAAAGAAACGACCTTCGTTCATTTTAGTGAAGTGCACTGCTGCCTTTTCTATTTTAAAGATTTTCGAATGAGCAACCATCGTGGGCTCTGCCCGCGAGAAGCCAACATCAAGGAAGGCTGTGCCTTCCAAGTTTGTTTGTCGCTCTGAATGAGATGAAATTTATTCGAGCAGATATAGAGTAGAGGCGGTTTAAGAAAGCCGTGAAAAACAAAATGCAGTTTGAGCCAGCCGAATTTTGTTTAAAACAATGAAAACAGCAAATCATGATAGGTGTAACAAAGCGCTCCGTAGAGGCGAGTTCATTTTGTTTAGGCGTTTCGAAGTAGGCACAGAGCGTAAAAGTGAACGCCCCTGCTACGCGCGTGTCTAATTTTTTGCTTACTTTTTCATCAGGAAAAAGTAAGGCGTAAGCAAAAGAACAGTAGGTAAAAGCCGGAAAACAAAGAATACTTCAAAAAAAACGAAAAGGACCTTGCTCTATTAAGTAGTGTCCGAATAAATTATTGCAAGAGGTCAATATATGGTATACAATAAATTATGAATAACATGAGGCAACAACTACTAAAAACAGCACTACTGCTTATTGTTATCACGATGGTTGCTTGTGGAGACGATGAACAACCGCCCATAGACAAATCTGCCTACGATCCCACTCCTTTTGAGTTGTCAGTCCCAAGCAATTTCCCACAGCCAGTTATTCCCGCATCAAATCCCTTAACCGTAAAAGGAGTTGATTTAGGTCGACGATTATTCTACGACCCGATTGTTTCATCGGACAGCACAATGGCCTGTGCAAGTTGCCATAAACAAGAGCTAGGTTTTAGCGCCAGCGAGCAGTTTAGCGAAGGGGTTTTAGGAATAGAAGGAACGCGCCACTCAATGCCCTTATTTAATTTGGCATTCGGATTAAATACACGATTTACTTGGGACGGCCGAGCGGAAACGCTAGAAGATCAAATGATCGAGCCGATCGAAAACATGGTGGAACTAAACCTGCCTATAAACGAATTAGTTAGCCGATTAAAAGCGAACGAAGATTACTGCGATAGATTTTCTGCAGCCTTCGATGCAGCACCAAGCGAAGAGTTAATTGGGAAGGCACTTGCGCAGTTTATACGTACAATTATTTCTGCAGATTCTAAATACGATAAAGTGTTAAGGAATGAGCCTATTATTTTTAGCGAGCAGGAACTAGCAGGTTTCGATTTATTTACCCTCGAAACGGGAACGGATGTAGATACCGAATGTATCCATTGTCACGGAGGCATCTTATTTACCGAGAATACTTTTAAGAATAATGGCTTAGATGCAAGTCCTGATTTAATGGGTTTTCCTGATTTGGGTTTTGGCTTGACTACAGGCATCCCGTCAGACAACGGAAAATTTAAAGCACCAACTTTGCGAAATGTAATGCTCACAGCTCCTTATATGCACGATGGGCGATTTGCAACAATGGATGAAGTATTAAATCACTACAGCAACGGAATCAAAAACAGCCCTAGCCTTGATGTTTTAATTGAAAGTGAATTCACGACCAATAATAACCTTGACTTAAGCGAGGAGGACAAAGCCGACTTGCAAGCTTTTTTGCATACACTTACTGATTCTACCTTTCTCAATAATCCCGATTATTCTTCGCCGTTCGAATAATCCTATTGTTTAGAGGGAGAATAAATGGTACTAACAAGATCCGCCTTGTTTCTGTTTATGGAGTCGGTCAGTCTTTAATTAAAACGAACACAGTCGTTTGGGTTTACTTCGCCAGATCACCACATCGCCACTTTTCTAAGTCCGGATGTTAGTCGCAACAAGAATGCCATCCGTAGAAGAAATACAACAATTCGTCGCAAGGCAGTAAAGGTTAGTTCTAATGTTTTTCTCTTGCCGCGTTAACTAATTCCCCTACAATGCGATCACTAGTATTTGTTCTTTTCTTTTTGCTATTTGCAAATGACTATTTCCTTCATAGCCAATGCCATATCGACGATTTTAATGCCCTCAAAGCGCTGTACGAATCTACGGATGGAGACAACTGGACCGACAATACGGGTTGGGAAATCGTTGCTGAGAATGATAGTCCGCCGGCTGGTTGCAACCTAAGCTCATTGCATGGAATTGGCTTAAACGGCCTCGATAGGGTAGCTTTTTTAGCGCTGAATGACAATATGTTGAACGGCCCACTTCCAGCAGAAATAGGCAATCTGGCCTATTTAGATTGGTTGTCGCTTTACGAAAACCAGTTAGATGGACCCTTCCGAGTGAACTGGGAAGCCTGTCAAATTTAGGATATTTGGATCTCAATGGTACAGGGATCAACGGCCAGATACCAGTAGAAATAGCAAATTTGACGAACCTGTGGTGGCTAACCATGATCAACAATGATTTATCTGGTCCTATTCCTCCAGAGCTTGGCACCATGACTGCTTTAATATTTTTAGGTTTAAGGAATAACAATTTGAGTGGGCCCATCCCAGCAGAATTGGGCAATTTGTCCAATTTAGGGGACCTAAGATTGGGGTTAAATGCCCTATCCGGAGAGATCCCTCCGGAACTAGGAAACTTAAGCTCACTGCAGGAATTATCATTGGGAAATAACCAGTTGGTGGGAGAGATTCCAGTAGAATTAGCTCAGCTAAGCAGCTTGGGGACTCTAGTTCTTTCCCACAATCAATTGATTGGCTCTATTCCGGGATACTTGGGGAAAATGAATAACTTGAACTTCATCCTACTAGATGCCAATGACTTTTCTGGCTGCTACGATTCTACTCTGCAAAGTCTGTGTATTCAAGGAGCTTTTGTCGATTTAGACAACACCGAATTCGACGCTCCCTGGGCCGATTTCTGTGCAACAGGAGAAGGAACATGCCCACCTTGTGGGTTCCCAATAGCCTACACCTTACAACGTGTTGCTATGGGAAAAAACCTTGTTTGTTTCGGTAAATGAGGAAGCAGAGTTTGATGATGAACTTGTATTTCATTGGTATCAAACTGTTGGCGAAGCGGATTATTCAAGCGATGAAACGGATGATGTTTTGGTTCAAACGGGAACAGTAACATATTACGATCCAGTAGAAATAGGAGAATATTATGTAGTGTTTGAATGTGATGGAATGGAAACCCAAGATTCCGAAAACGGTGAGCAATTATATTCCGTAGGAACTATTCTTTCTTGTAAGAATTGTTACGAGCAGGAATAGATTAACTGCTAGATGATCGTATTAATAAATTAAAGAGGAGATGAAACAATTTGCGAAAACGATTTTTCTAGTAGTGAGCTTAATACTGTTATTTTCTTGCGCTGCAAAGAAGGAGCAGATTTACTCGCAAGGGAGTTTTTTCTCATCTCGTTGATCATCAACACGAGTAGGAGTTAAGTTAATGCGAACAAGTCCAATGGACAGTACCAGTTATCAGTATGTGGTGGAAAAGGTGGCTGTAGTTAGGCTTTAGTTCTTAACTAAATAATGGTGTTACAACTATGACTTGAGCGGAACAGGTTTTAAAATGGTAAAAATGACTAACGAAGACGAAATACTAAAGCAAATTCAGCGAGAGCTAGATAAGCATATGCAGGAAATCAATACTGCTCCCCGAGAAGAAATGGACGGTCTTTCACCTACCGATATGCACCACTTGCTTCATCGAACCTTTGAGCAGGAATCTCCCGTTAAATTTAAAGCAAGCATTGGGGGTGAAGTCTTAAGCGATATTCCCTTCCTGACCGTGCTAGTTTACTATCTGAATACAATAGAAGAAGCCAAAGAAATTAAACTGACACAGCGGGGGAATTTGCCCGTAAAGCTTTGCAAGGAATTGTACGCTTTAGGTATAATTCAGGAACGATCTTTTCGATTGGGAGGCTCAAAGCTTACCAAGGAGCAAGACAGTTCGTTTTTGCAAAATATTAAGCACTTGGCGGATCTAAGTGGACTGACAAAGAAGCGGAAGAATAAAGTTAGTCTCACCAATACAGGCCGAAAACTCCTACCGCCGAACAAGCGGGAAGAATTATTCAAAACTGTTTTTATTGCCAATTTTAGAAAAATAAATCTCGGCTATTTAGATGGCTATGCAAATGAAATAGATTTTAATACTGTTTTTGGTTTTACAATTTATTTGTTGCTGCGTTACGGTAAGGAGGATCGCCTTTCATTTTTTTATGCAGAAAAGAATTATATGGCATTTCCACAGATGCTTCATTTTTTCGACGATAGCTGGTCAACTGTAGAGCAGCAATTCGAATCCTGTTATGAATGCCGAGTTTTTGAGCGATTTTTGTACTATTATGGTCTTATTGATATACAAAGAGGACAGAGTATATTTTCGAAGACAGAATCAATCAAGACAACTCCTCTTTTTAATCATATTTTCAAGTTAGATACTGATGCATTTCGATTTAGCAAGAGTCCATTTATGGCTTAAGTGTTAGCTAACTTATTTACCTAATACTATTGGGTGATTAGGCTACAGGATCCGCCACCCTGTTCTATTTTGTGATGTCATGCCGATACGATTTTTTGTGAAAGTTTATTTTCAATCCATCCATCATTCCATCATTCCATCCACCCATCATGCCTTTTCTCCGCTTCTACCTAAACCGTCGGGTAATCTTAAGCTCCCTGTGTTTCGAATAATAATCTAACGCTTCTTGAATTTTTCGATCCCATTGTTTTTGCGCCGAACGATCTCGAGAGTGATTGGATTCTCTATCGTATTTATTTTGAGCTCGTTGCAATTCGCGATGTACTTCATTAAATAAATCTTCGTACTGCCGATTTATTTGCCTTCGATCAAAAGGATATTCCTTTACACGTTTTCGTAATTTCCGAACGAACCATTCTGTAATATTAAAATGTTGTTGTTCATGATGGAGAAGATAAGCTGATTTGCTGTCTTTTTTAACCCAAGACTCCTTTGGATGAAAAGCTGCGAATAGCGTAAACTGTACAGAATTTCTACCATCAGTACTGTAGGCAAAATTTATAGAGGAAGTGGTGGTTGCATCCTCTGCACGATTCCGTTTTGCCCTTCCTTCAAAGTCGCTCCAACTTAACTGCTTAGAAGACTTCCATGCGATATAATCATCATCGCCCATGTAAGTCCAGCTTGCCAATCCAATAATAAGTACTAGAGCAGGTAGTAATATTCTCATTGGGCTCATAACGACTTGGAACTTAAATGAAGTCCGTCATAGGCAAAAGAAATCCAATCGGGTAGCTTAGCTGACACTTTCGCGATTGGACCCATTTTGTGACTTACGTGAGTGAAGTAGCATTTTTTAGGTTTAACATCTTCCGCTAGCGCAATTGCTTCTTCTAAAGTGAAGTGAGAAATATGCTCGGTTTCTTGTAAGGCATTAATGACGAGGATTTCACATCCTCGCATTTTATCGATTTCTTTTTCACTTATCGTTTTTGCATCAGTTAAGTAGCAAATGTTTCCAAAACGAAAACCCAAAACAGGAAGCTTGTAATGAT
>CANNZV010004885.1:17266-51093 GCA_947561585.1 Caprella mutica
TCACACCCTTTTTCTGGCTTAATTTTCGGATCAACTACTCGGTACCTACTGTGTATGATCGCTTTAGTTTTAATCGAGGCGCACCAGTTGGCTGGCGTCATAACAGCGTTTCCCTCCGTACCATCTTCTTATTTACCGCACTGAAAGACAAGAAGAAACTCTAGAGTGGCTAAAGCTGCTAGTTCTTTAATAACAGCTTTCTCATTTACCGAAAAAAGTAATCCCTGGAGCTGCACAGTAGGTGGCATAAAAAAACCGTCTGCGGTTGGCCTACCACAAACGGTTTATTTGGTTAACAAGCTGGTCGCTGTAAGACTGATAAGGTTACTGGCTTGCATCGATATCGGAAAGAGTAACGACCAGTCGCTTGCTTGCAGTCCTTTGGAAGGAGCTACAATAACAAGAGGCCCTGAAATGCCGAAATGATGCCTGACTTGTGAAAAAAATCGCATTTATTTTAATTGTTTCATAATACACTGTTTGTCAATAATATATCTTTTCTTTTTTTCGGTAAATGAGGCGCGTATCCTTGAAATGTCACATTCATCCATAACAGTATTTGCTGTTCAAGCCATCATTCCCACAAGCCTTAATTAGAGCTATCTTTGATGCGCAGCCCAGGGATATCCCTAATGAAGAATAGATGAGAGACGAATACTTGGATGGTGAGAACCAAAATGAGCAGGAGCTAGAGCGCGTGCTACGGCCTAAAAGGTTTGGCGATTTTACTGGACAACAGGGAATCGTCGATAACCTAGAGGTGTTTATTGAAGCAGCCAAACTTAGAGGAGAAGCACTAGATCATGTCTTGCTACATGGCCCTCCAGGACTCGGTAAAACAACTTTGTCCCACATTGTCGCCAATGAACTGGGCGTGAAGTTGAAATTGACTTCGGGCCCAGTTCTAGAAAAGCCAGGTGACTTGGCTGGACTCTTAACCAACTTGGAACCGCATGACGTGTTGTTTATCGATGAGATTCATCGCTTGGGTAAAGTGATCGAAGAGTATCTCTATGCGGCCATGGAGGACTTCAGTATAGATATCATGATTGATAGTGGTCCCAATGCGCGTTCTATTCAAATTGAACTGAGCCCCTTTACCTTGGTTGGAGCAACCACTCGATCGGGATTACTCTCCTCTCCTATGCGATCGCGCTTCGGAATAACATGCCGCCTAGAGTACTACGATGCCGAAACGCTCAAGACCATTGTGCTTCGCTCATCCGATATTCTGAATACACCGATTGATGACGATGCCGCTCACGAAATTGCACGTCGTAGCCGAGGAACTCCTCGAATTGCTAATGCATTATTACGACGGGTTCGTGACTTTGCTCAAATTAAGGGCAATGGACGGATTGATATGGCTATAGCCGAGTATGGATTGCGCGCCTTAAATGTAGACAAGAACGGTTTGGATGAAATGGACAATAGAATTCTGCAAACGATCATTGAAAAGTTCAAAGGTGGCCCTGTAGGAATCACTACAATCGCTACAGCCGTAGGGGAAGAGGCCGGGACAATCGAGGAAGTCTATGAGCCCTTTTTAATAAAAGAGGGTTATCTCATGAGAACCCCAAGAGGACGAGAGGCGACAGAGCTATCTTATCAACATATTGGAAGGAACTTTAACAAGGATTCTAGCGAACAAACCCGCCTATTCTAAATTTTATCTAAAAATACCGGCTTGGGACTGCCAAATGCCAAAGCGAGGTTTTGTGTATAACTGTTTGATTGTAAATTATTTAGTTAAAACCTGTGCATAACTTTTAAGCTCTTTAAGTCGAAATGTGGATAACTTCTTAGTAAAGGGCTGTCAGCTGTGAATAACTTGCTCTATATTGCACTTGCGTTGAATGGTGAGCCTGGGGTAGAACCACAATCCCACATCATTCATAGTCCTAAATAGCGTGTAAAGGTGTAGCAATCTCGGCCCAAAAGCCGGGATTGTTGCGTTTTAGGCTAGTCCATTTAACATCTAACATCTAACATTTAGCTTTTATCGCGGTTCCTTGCCTCGCTGCCGTTTTCAATCCTACAATAGGTAGATTAGTGAACAGAAAACAATCAAGCTTTTCAGCATCTATCAAATGCTCCTTTTTTAATTGTTAGATGTTCAACGTTAATCGTTCAATGTTGCCGTTAATAGTTAATTTCCCAACATGAATCTACAGCTGTACGCTCCTGTTAAAAACTTGGAAGAAACCGTAGCCTTTTACCGTTCTCTGGACTACCAGTTGTTGGAACTAACCCAGGATGCCGCGTTTATAACGGATGGGATGCTAATTCTTCACTTAGATGCTAAAAGTCGCTACTCACGGGGATTAAATTTCTATGTTCCGAGTTTACAAGATCAATTGGCTTCCTTGAAGGAAACGGATTTAAGCATAAGAGTGAATACTGATGAAGAAGCTCAGCTAAAAGAATTAATAATTGAAGACCCTAACGGAGTTGGAATTCGATTTTTCGAAGCGGCTAATGAATTGCAATTAAAAGAAGACATGATTCCATGTACACTATGTGGCACACATTATGGACTTGGAATAATGGCAATTGATTTTGTACAAACAATTGATTTTTGGGAAGCATTAGGCTACAAATTAACTAGTGGAGATAGGGAAAGTAAGTCCTATGTGGAAATGTCCAACGGCACCGTTCCAATCGGAATATATCGAGAAGGTTCGTGTCCCCATTTATTCGTCACCCCTTCACTTACTTATTTCGAAGCCGACATGGCTGATAGAATTGCAGCAGCAAAGAAGCGTGGAATTAAATTTGTAGAAGAGATAACACAATTTAATGATGAAGGAATTGTAGATCATGCTATTTGGGGAGCCCCCGATGGCTGGCATGCATTTATGTTTAAGGGGTAGTTTTTCGGTAAATGAGGAAGGTATGTTCAAAAATAAGCTGAAGAAATCAAGGATATTTGTTTCACAGAGAAACGTAGCCAATGAAAGCTTTACTATTTTGGGTTTGTAGTGCAGTGTTTTCTATAGCGATAGCAAATGCACAGATATTAGATCGAGAACGGGAATTTAACATAGGAGATTCTTGGAAGATACTAGTAACTCACCACCTTGATACTGGACCAATCTCTAAGCAGTTATTAATTGAAGTCAGAGATACAAGTACTGATAAAATTGTTGTGAGCTTGTGGTTACAGCAAAGGTGACATACCCCAATTGTAATGAAGAGGGTGGATCTATTTCTCTTGATGTTTTCGGTGGATCAGTGAATTATCAGTATATATGGGATGGTTTCCCAGATGACTTTGAAGCTGTTCTAGAGGGTATTCAATCCGGGGGCTGATATGTAGTTATTGTAACAGATCTGGAATTTGGCTGTACAGAAGAAATCAAATTTTGATTGATAAAAAAGTATTCAGTGAAGGTACTTTAATTGTAAGTGATGATCAGCGCCGATTGGGTTTTGTTGATAATACCTTGGAAGGTCAATCAACTATTCAAGTGAAAACGAATGAAGATCGAATTGTATCCGCCCGGCTATATGATTTGTCAGGCCAACCTGTAAGAGTAGCAATACCTGAAATGTTGATCTCGGAAGGGACACACAATTTTTTCGTTGACGTTAGCGACCTAGGAACAGGAGCCTACATTCTGGTAGGAGAAATGGAATGTCCTGAGATAAGCAATAACGATAAAGAGCGGTACTCCGAGCTGGGAATAAAACCTCAATAACTCCATATACCTTCTAATTCGAAGTTAGCTATTCTTAAAAGAGAATTTCTCTTGCATAGAACCTGCCAAAGGCTATAAGACTTTATCTTAGGCGAACTATGGCAGAATTATCATACTGGACTGGCTCCGAAAAATACTTATGCGATCCTAGTTTGGCTCAGGCTTTTCACATGTCTCGCGTTTTGGGGATGCCTCTTTTGATTGAAGGGGAGCCTGGAACTGGGAAAACAGAATTACCAATTCAATACGCGAATGAACGGGGACTAGATTTATTTGTGTACCCTGTTGGTTCTAAGAGTAATGTAGAGCAGTTTATAGCTCGCTTTGATCATGTAAAATATTTACGTGATTCTCAGATCGAAGTTTTGAATGCTCAGCGTGAAGAAAAGGGCTTGGCAACTAAACTAACAACTGGAGGAAGAGACACCGAAAAGCTAGGGGATTATGTAGTTAAAGGAGCAGCAGCAAAAGCTTTTTCCTCCCCTAACTCGGTTCTTTTAATTGATGAGATTGATAAGGCGCCGAGAGAGTTTCCAAACGATTTATTATACGCGCTTAGCCATAGGAAATTGGTTTTGCCAGAGAGCGGTCAAGTGATTGAAGTGGCAGAAGAAAACATGCCGGCAATTGTTATTACCAGTAACCGCGAGCAGGAACTACCCACTGCGTTTAAAGGGCGATGCATTTATCATTATGTTAACTTCCCCGATCATTTAGTGATGCGGGAAATTATTCAGAAGCATTTTTCTGAAGTGGATGACAAGGTGGTTGATGTTGCTTTAAATATATTTTATCATTTAAGGAAGATAGGTTTGGAGCGAGCTCCTACAACTCGTGAATTACTAAGTTGGCTTAAATATGCTAAGCAGTTTTCGAGCGCTGTAGCAGTAGAAAAAATAAATAAATTGGAAGGCTTGGGTGCTTTACTTAAAACACAAGCAGATATGGAGCTGGTTTTATCAAGAGTGCTTCGACCAGAGGATTTAAAAAAGGGAAGCGGTTTAAATTAATAACAGGTGTTCGAGCAATTACCAGCATACTTTAGGGATTACGGATTAAAAGCCGATGTAAGAACCGTTTTGCTTTTACGAAAAGCAGCTGAACGTGGTTTGCTCAAAACACTGGGAGATCTATTTAATGTACTAAAGGGTATTGTTGTTCATTCTGTTGAAGACTTAGGGCCTTTTACTCGTGCATACTATGCTTTTTTTCTAGACATTGAAATTAAAAATGGCGAGCGCCTAAATGATGCCATTGTACGTTCAGAAACTTTTAAGAAATGGCGAGAAGATTATTTGAAGGATAAAGATCTAAACGACGATTTAGACTTGGATAGTTTGGTCGATACTTTTTTAAATGAGGTTCACCTAACTTCCTACGACATCCAGCAAATTATTGATGGAAGAGAATTGTTCGACAATGATTCTGGCGATAAAGCTGATGCACAAGATACCGGAGAGAACGGTGAAGCTAGTGATCGACCGCTTGATCGAATGGCCGATTATTCCGACTTGTCTCTCGAGGAATTAATGAAGCGAATGGAGGAAGTTGCAAAGCAACAAAAAGGAAAACACCAGGGAGGAAGTCACTGGATAGGAACAGGAGGAATTTCGCCTTACGGACATGGTGGTGCAGCAAAAGATGGAATTCGCGTTGGCGGAAATGGTGGAGGTAAAATGGCGCGTAAAGTATTAAACGATCGCCGTTACTTTCCAGTAGACAGAGATAGTCTATTAAATGATAATAATGTAGACGCCGCTTTGGCAGCTCTTAAGGGGATCACTGAAGATTCAGCTCATGAAAAACTGGATATAGAAAAGACCATTAAAGACGGTCTTAAAAGAGGTGGCTTGTTTATTCCAGAGCTAGAGCAAATTAAAAATGAGCGATTACAAGTAATTCTCCTTATTGATAATGGAGGCTATTCTATGACGCCCTACATTAATCAAATTCAACGTCTTTTTCGAAAAATGAAAAAACGCTTTGCGCACGATTTAGAGACCTATTATTTCCATAACACTATCTACGATAGAGTATACACGGATAGCCAGCGATTTAAACCTGTGATGATGGAGCAGTTGCTAAAGAAGGATCCGAATTACCGTGTATTTATTATAGGCGATGCATCAATGGCTCCCTATGAAATAAACAGACAAAGCATGGAAACCTATCAAGCTATTCTGAAAAAATTCAAAAAAACGGCATGGCTTAATCCGGAGCCATTGCGCTATTGGAAAATGTCTATTACCATTTCAATCATTGGAAAGCTATTTGAAATGTATCCACTCACTCCTCGAGGGATTGAACAAGCGGTTACGAAAATGAATAGCCGCGCGGATTCTTAAATCATCTGCAAATTTGAGGACTCGAAGTCGAAAACTGTGGAATCACTCTGCTACTAGCGTGGGCTTGTTAGGAACTCTCTGTTCGTGGGAAGCACACACTTAAAATGTTGGACCATCTGGTCTCTTTGCCACAAAAAAGGAAACGCAATCTAATACAGATCCTATTGTCATAAGCGGTCTCCCTATATCAGAATAGCCTATAATCAACAGATTTGTTGATTATAGGCTATATTTGGTTAGTAAGCAGCAATAGAACCATGTTACCAGCCTATCATAAAGTTAAAGGAGTTCATCCTGGAGCAATTCTAAAGAGAGAGCTTAAGAAAATGAATCTCAAAGGCAAAGAATTGGCCTTATCGATTATTGAATTCCCGCAAACCATTAGTGCTATCATTAAAGAAAAGAGAGGGGTTAATCCAAGACTTTCGATTAAGCTTGGGAAGTACTTTGGGGTAGACGAAGAATATTTCATGATTCTACAAGCAGCATACGAAGTTGATGCTCTTCGGAAGAAACAAAAGACAGCTAGCAATCCACTAACTGGTAAGTTCAGGGCTTCTCTATTCTGGGATACCAGAATGGACTTAATCGATTATCGAAGAAACAAGCGATCAATTATCCAAAGAGTACTAGAGCGCGGAAATCAAAAGGAGATCAGGGAATTGATCAAAATATATACAACCCCCATTATTAAGGAAGAGGTCAAGAAAATTAAGAATTCGATTATTCCGAACTTCAAGGAGAATGTTGAGGAACTTATGGCAAGAGCATACTAGATGAAAAGGACTCTTTATATTGAAACAGTAAGTCCATTACTATGGGAGGTCATGAATAAATTGATGGGTCTGTCGGAACTTGATTCATTTAGGCTGGTGGGGGGAACTTCATTGAGCTTAATGATGGGGCATCGGATGTCTGTCGATATAGACCTTTTCTCCGATGCCGAATATGGAAGTCTTGACTTTGAAACCATTTTCGAAACCATTAAACAGCATTTTGGCTATGTAAGTGGGAAGGCATGGACAAACAACACAATAGGAAACTCGTGTTTTGTCGGAAAAAACAAGGAAGAAATAGTTAAGCTCGATCTATTCTACACGGATAAGTTTGTTTTTCCGATCCATCAACATGGAGTTAATAGACTGTCAAGTCTTAAGGAAATAGCAGCCATGAAACTCGATGTTATTGCTCGGGGCGGAAGAAAGAAGGATTTTTGGGATATCCACGCATTGCTAGATTTTTTTACTTTTAAAGAAATGCTCGAATACTACAAAGAAAGATACCCTTATAGTTATTCGGAAAAGGAAATAAGGGAAGGGTTAAAAACTGTTGAACAAGCGGATCATGATCCAGACCCCAACTGTTTGCAGGGAAAGTATTGGGACCTAATAAAATTAGATATTGAAGAGTTGCAAGATTAAATAATCAGTACATGAAGATTACATCTTCATCTCACAGAACAAATACCCAAAGGAGAAATCCCAACATATGACTATCTTGCTGACGGACAATACCGTGGAAAATGGCTCAATTAGAGTTTGGATTTTATCGCTGGGAGAAAGAGACTCCTAATGAAGTGTGTTTACGGCAACCTTTCGGTGATCGTTGGGAAGAAATGACTTGGGCAGAGGTCGGACAGCAAGCACGAAAGCTGGCTACTGGCTTACAGTCAATGGGTTTAGCTCCAGGGGCACATATTGGCTTAATTTCTAAAAATTGTCGGGAGTGGATTATCGCCGATTTGGCTATCATTATGGCGGGCTATGTTTCGGTGCCACTGTATCCTAGTTTAAAGGCAAATTCCGTTCGGGAATTGATTGGGCTTGGAGATATCGAAGGGCTTTTCTTGGGAAAAATTGAAGACTGGGAAGGAATGGAAGCAGGAATTCCTAAGGATCTGCCGATGATTCGTTTTCCGCACTATGAAGGCAACGGTAAAATTGAAGGTGGTCATGAATGGCAATCTTTTATTAATCGTTTTGGGCCAATCCAAGGAGAACGGAAACTGGACGCTAATGCCGTTTGGACAATCATCTTCACTTCTGGAACTACGGGAACTCCTAAGGGCGTAGTACACACTTTCGGCACATTGGCGGCTACGGCAGTAGTCGTAGAAAAACAAAACTCCGTCAACATTGATCAAAATGGCAATAACCGCTTCTTTTCATTTTTACCATTAAATCATATTGCTGAGCGAGTCTTAGTCGAGCAAAATCTCATTAACTATGGCGGAAGCCTATCCTTTGCTGAATCCTTGGAACGATTTGCACAAAACTTACAAAGCGTACAGCCTACTTTCTTTTTCGCTGTGCCGAGAATCTGGACCAAATTTCAGTTAGGGGTTCTTAGTAAAATGCCGCAAAAGAAATTAAATCTGTTTTTGAAAATTCCCTTTCTTTCTTCGATGGTGAAAAAGAAAATTCAAAAAGGATTGGGAATGTCAAATGTAAGAGGAACGCTAACAGGAGCAGCAGCAATTCCAGAGTCATTAAAAGAATGGTATCGCAAATTGGATATTCCAATGGTCGAGGGATATGGTATGACAGAAAACTGTGCTGTTAATACTTCGCTTTTATCTCACTTAAGAAGACCTGGTTCGGTAGGCCAAGCATTGCCAGATTCAGAAATTAAAATCGATCCAGATACTGGTGAAATTATGATGCGTGCTCCTTGGGTAATGAAGGGCTATTATAAAAGCCCAGAGAAAACGGCAGAAGTACTTGATAATGGATGGCTGCGAACCGGAGACCAAGGACGACTAGATGAGGAGGGTTTCCTATATATCACCGGGCGAGTAAAAGACAGTTTTAAAACAAGTAAGGGAAAATACATCTTGCCAGGACCTATAGAAAGAGAATTCGAGTCTTGTGATGATATTGAACAGATTTGTCTTTGTGGTTTGTCTTGCCCGCAACCTGTTGCTCTTATTGTTCCTTCCGAAATTGGGAAAGCAAAGTCAAAGGAGGAATTAAACAAGATATTAATAGCAATTTTAAATTCGGTAAATGAGAAGCTGCCCGCCTATCAAAAAGTATCGACGCTAGTAGTTGTAAAAGAGATCTGGGATGTGGGGAATGAACTCCTTACCCCAACATTAAAAATAAAGCGTAATAAAATTCATGATCGTTATGGATCATCTTTGCTCGATTGGCATAAAGAAGATCAGCATATTGTGTGGGAATAGAAAAAGAGAAAATGGCTGAAGAGCGAATTGTATTTACTAATAGAAATAATAAAAAGCTTTCGGCTAGATTGTCCGTTCCGAAAACGGAACGTCCTTCTGCTTATGCCATTTTTGCCCATTGCTTTACCTGTAATAAAAATATGAATGCCGTCCGAGCTATTTCAAAGTCACTTACTGAAGCTGGCTTTGCCGTTTTGCGTTTTGATTTTACTGGTCTAGGAGAAAGCGAAGGCGATTTTGAGGATACGAATTTTACATCTAATGTAGAAGACTTATTGGCTTCGGCTCGTTATTTAAGCGAGCATCATGAAGCTCCGTCTTTATTGGTTGGCCATTCATTAGGAGGTGCTGCCGTTTTAGTCGCTGGACAATTAGTAGAGTCGGTTCAGGCAATTGCGACAATTGGAGCGCCTGCATCGCCCGAACATGTACAGCATTTGTTTGCGGAGAGTTTGGAGGAAATTCAAAAGATGGACAGCGCCAATGTTACCATTGGCGGTCGAAGCTTTCGAATTAAAAAACAATTTGTCGACGATTTAAGTAATCAGAACCTAACGAAAACTGTTAGTAAATTAAAAAAGGCATTGTTGATAGTACACTCGCCACAAGACAACACAGTGGGCATAGAAAATGCTGCTGAAATTTATAAAGCCGCCTTACATCCCAAAAGTTTTATTTCCTTAGATGGGGCTGATCATTTAATGAGTAATAAAGCAGATTCGGCTTATGCGGGAAATGTGATTGCACATTGGGCAAGTCGCTATGTAAAAATAACGGAGAAACCTGCGGAGGAAATTACTTTGCCGAACTCACAAGTGGAGGTTACAATTGGAGCTGGCAAGTACAAAACAATTGTTCGAACTGGCCAACATAAGCTGATTGCGGATGAGCCGAGTTCTTATGGTGGGAAAAACTTGGGACCAAGTCCTTATGATCTCTTGCTCTCTTCTTTGGGAAGCTGCACAGTAATTACTCTTCGCATGTATGCCGATCGAAAAAAATGGCCACTAGAAGCAGTAAAGGTGGATTTGTTTCATGGAAAGGAAGAACGCCTAGAGGGAGATAAAAAAGTAAAAGTGGATATAATCTCACGAAGTATCACCCTCGCGGGACCACTCGATGAAAAGCAAAGAGAACGTTTATTACAAATCGCAGATCGTTGCCCAGTACACAGAAGTTTACATGGAGTAATTGAAGTGGATAGTATGTTGGTTTAGTAGTTAATAAATCAAGAGCTTTTACAAATCTGCAAACTACCTGTGAGTACCTTTCTGTCTAAGTACACCGTAAGCTCGAATGCTTTGTAGTCGGGCAGCGAATATTATAGCAGCGGGTAGCTCCCACCCTTCTCCATCTCCCTCAACTCCTTCACAAAACCCTTCAATTGCCCCAATAAAACTCTTCGGTTTTCTTCATCATACATTAATCCATGATTTAGGAGAAGAAGAATGCCCGTGTTTTTTTCTGTGTCGATATCCATCCAGGTAAATAGCCCTGGGTCGGAACCATTGTGGCCCAGACGTCCGCTCTTCATCCAATCCCAGAAAATTCCTGAGTTGGAGTTCGGGGGAAAGTCTAGCGGTAAATTGTCTTGATCGAATTTCTTCGAGAACATTAAGTCAAAAGTCGCTTGCTTGAGAAAATCTGATTCACCACGGTATCCACGCATCATTTCGAGTAGATAGATGGCTAAGTCATTTGGCGAAGTGCAAAGCCCTCCGTCGGGGTAAGAAGACAAGTAATAAGTCGGCAATGGCGTTTCTCTATTGAAGTAGAGTGTAGCGGCATCTTCTTTAGGAACATCCTGCTTCACAAAGCTAGTTTGCTGCATGTCCAGGGGATCAAAAATGTGTTTTTTACAAAAAGCATGAAAAGGCATTTCACTTTTATACTCTACCATGTATCCAGCAAGTGCAGTAGCGGCGTTCGAATAATTATAGCGAATACTATCTCCTAGTGCAAAGCTGCTTTCATGATACCACTTTCCTTCCTTGTCGAATAAGCTTGCCATTAAATTGGCTAATGAGCTGCATTTTTCCGTTTTGGCAAGATGAACATCTATTAAATGTTTTGCGCCATCAACTCTCTCATCGTCTTTATCAAAGCAATAAGCATGCTCCCAAAAATAATCGTCGCTGTCCAATATGCCGGAACTGTGAGTCACCAAGTCGAATAGGCGAATAACACGATCTGGATCATTGGGATTTTGTACTTCAAAGGGAAGTACATCATTAATCGGAGTCTGTAAGTCGAAGTAGTTTAATTCAATTCCCTTAGCAATTGCCGTAGCCGTAACTACTTTACTAATTGATCCTAGAGGTTGGACGCTTCGTTTGGTATACGGCAGTTTGTTCTCAATAGCTGCGTGGCCAATGCCACCAGTATAAATAATGGAATCGTTGCGAACGATAGCAATGCCCAATCCCGTAATATTAGAACTTTCCCACTTCTCTTGCAGTTGCTCTAATCCAGCGATAATATCAGATGGTATTTTAATTTCTGACTCCGCAGTCTCTAGGCAAGATGTCAGAACTAGTAAAATCAAAAATGCGCAAGGGCGAAGGCACTTTAATTTTTGGATAATTTTGAATTGTTTTTGTCTATAATCGTTTGTCAATTATTGCTGTTTGTATAGTTAGCTGTGTTTTACTTGAAATACTAGGTACCCTTTATCGTATTGGACTTTAGTTGTGGAATTACGGCAATCTCGTACAAGCTCCTTAAGTCCTCAAGCCATATAAAACTCAATCCTATTTTTTACTTTACTACCTCGCCATATCGCCATATCGCCATATCGCCATATCGCCATATCGCCATATCGCCATATCACCAAGTCACCAGATCGCCACATCCCTAACTAGCTAGTGCGTATTTTATATGCTCAAGGTGATGACGACAGTGCCAAGAATAATTCGCTGCCGTAATATCCAAACGAAAAGTTCGCTCGTGCTCAGGGTGAAAAAAGGAACACTCAAAATCACTAGGGCTCATTTCGTCCAACAACATGCTCCAACGGTAATGCAATCCTGTTAATAAATGAAGGGAGCCTTCGATGTTGGAATCATTACCATCAATGAGATTGGCCCAGCGATCTTCGAAATATGGACGAATAGTAGGCGTTTCTTCCGTTAAGCTGAGTTTAAAGCGCACATAAGCATTGATGTGGCTATCGGCGCAATGATGAATGACTTGCTTCACATTCCAACCACCTGGTCGGTATTGCTTTCCCAAATCATCTGCAGAAACCCCTTCGCATGCTTCATTACTTGGCTTGGGAAATCTCGAATGTCAGCGATCCATTGTTTTATATCGGATTCGCTACACGTTTCTGGTGCTACAAATTCACCAATTGGATACTTGAGCGCGTAGAGTTCTTCGTTCGTCATCCTCTAATTTCGCCTTTATCTGCGAATAAATGTAGCCGCTAGGATGGCTCGATAAAATCTGTATAAATGGGGACAATTACGTCATCTTCCAGATAGTGAGCCAGTGGCCTAACAGCTCTGCGAATGGTATCCAACTCCAATAGTTTAGCACCGAGTAATCGTTCCTTTCGTGCTAACTGACGAATCGCTTGCTCTTCTTTTGCAATAGTTTTATTCGATAGCTTTCTGAGTAAATCCTTGCCGATTTCTAGTAGTTCAATCGGACGATCAGGCAACGGTTCCCTATTATGAAAAACATCCCTTTGTCGCTTTACGAATAAGTAGTCGAACTCTTCCGTTTTGGGATCGGTTCCCAAAACTAGTGGATATAGAAACTCATTAATTATTGCATAGTCCTGCAAACTCAAAGAATCCCAGCGCTTCCTATCGGCATATTCATCGGCATATTTTAATCGCATGTCAACTTCAAAAAGCTGTCGATCCAATAATACAACGGTTTCATGCAATTCATTAAGTATCGAATGCTGCAGGGATTGCTGCGTTTTACTTGATGATGCACCAAGCTCCTGTACAAACTCTAATCGCTCTTTAAACAGCAACTGAGCAATTGGAACATTGGGTAGTAAGTATTCCCGGTTTCGTTTAATTCCGAAAAATTCAAAATTCTCGCATGCATCAAAAACTAAGTAGTGCGATTTGTCTTTTCCTTTTCCCAGTAAATTAATACTAGGAGGAGATCCCATAGAAAGCATTTTCCAAAAACGTCCATAGGATTTAACGGGATATAAAAATGCGATTTGAAGCACTTGATCAATTGGGTAAGCCTCCAACTGATTTACAGCGATAATAATTCGTGTAGTTGAGTTTTTGTTTGCCCTAAAATCCGCTGCAATTTGTTGAGTAGGTCGATCAGCTTCCGAAGAAACTACAACAACGGTATTTGCCTCTTTTTTGGGATATAGCGCGTAGTATTGTTTCTGAATAAAACTGGCGTGCTTTAAATTGGCAGCATACAAAATTGTCTTTCCTATGGTTTTTCCATCTTCAAGGAAAGCCGCATTTTCTACAATGTCTAATAAAACAGTGTGAATAGTATCCTCATTAAATAACCAATTATGTAAGGCCGTTGCGTCTATTGATGTTGGAATCTTTGTTCCCCTATTAGATAGCGCCTCTTGATATTCTTCTTGGTCCTCTGTCGACAATTTTTTGTAATCAATTCCTTCTCGCAAAAAGGGAGTAGAAATATTTAAACTACGGTAGGGAACAATTGACTCTTTTATGGCATTGTCATAAGACAATTCGAAACCGGGTTCTTGATCTCGGCTTTCGAATAATCGATAAATGCTATGATCAATACTTTCAGATGGGCAAGCAGTGACTCCAAGCATAAGACCATCAAAATAACTTACTAATGATTGCTGTTGGTGAAAAATGGAAGGATGAATTTCTTCAAAAACGAGAAAATCAAAAAACCCAACCCCGTAGTAGCGTTCCTCCTGTTCAAAACGAGTGTTAATGGCTTCAATTAAATCAGCAGCAGTTACTAGCTCAATAAATTTATTTGATAGTTCTTTGTCTTGATTAAATAGACCGATTTCATTTTCTGTAAAATACTGCGATAGTTGTTTGTGCAGAATTGTCTTTGATTCTCTATTGGTGCAAACAATGACAGATCGGGCTGCTAGGCCATGATTGCGTAGCGTCTTAATACTTCCCGAAACGATCCCACAAAAGCCAGTACCCGCTGCTAAGCTAATTAGTGTCTTCCTGTGGTCTCCAGCAACGCCTTGTTCTTTAGCATGAAAATATTCTTTAAGAATAAATTCTATTGCTCGAATCTCGAATTGCTCTAATTGGTCAGTTTCTTCTTCGGTGATCGCAATAAAACTAAATGCTTGATCCCTTCTTGTTACTAGCCGGATTAAATCTGCTTTGTTGTGATAGCCATAAACTACACGGGATGTAGGGTAAAAGTGATCATCCCACAAACGAATATCATATCCATTGGTGTAGTAAATTAATGGGCGATGCCCGTATTTTTTTTCTAAAGCATCGGCATGATAAAAAGCTTGTTGCTTTGCTAGTTCAACATCGTCGGAAGCTTTCCGTGATTCAATAATAGCAAGTGGAATGTCTTCATTCCATAAAACATAATCAATCAACTCGTCTTTTGTGGAGTCAATACTTACTCGGTAATTATGACTACGCCCGTCTTCGAATTCTTCCCAGCCTGCTTCTGTTAAATCTACTTCAATTAATTGCTGCTGCGTTTCCTTCTCCGTAAACTCAGAGACTATCGGAATTTTCCGTTGTTCTTTTTGTTGCGCTAATAACTCTTTTTCTCTTCGCTCTTTTTCTCGGTAAATGAGGAGCGCATCTTCATTTTGCTGCGCCTCCGAAAGTGCTTTGTTTTTTTCTTGTACAAGCCGCTGAACTTGTTCCTGTAATTTGGAACGTTCTTGCTCTTGTTCGTAACTAATTTGTTTAAGCTTCCTCTTGGCAGATCCTTCCTTGGGAATATGCATTTCCATGAAGCTTCCTGGAAGTGATGGCGCTTTCGAACTATAGTTTAGCGCAAACCATTTAAGGAAAGCATAAAGATGCTTAATACTAATCAGTGCATTCGTGCTAGTAACCTTTTCTCCAAAGTGAACTGCCTTGTTTCCTGTTTTTCGAACAAGGTGTAATTCATTCAATAAGTGCCTTGGAATAATCCGTTTAATCGCAGGAGTTCGCAATAGATTAACCAGACTGTCATTGTGCGGAAACTCAAGGTACTCCCTATCGTAAATGATGTAAAGACATTCCTCTAAGATCAGTCGACAGTAGTTAGCCGTCGATAAGGGTTCCGTAGCTACCCGTTGCTCCGCCTTGCGAACTTTGTCGAAGATATTCGGCCATTCTTTTTCGAGAAATTGGAAGTTCGTTGTGGACATGATTGGGTAGTGATACTACTTGAAGTTCTGGGCTTATTTCTGTCACTGAAAGATAGTTCCCTAAGGCTTCATAGCTGGAAAGGAATGAGGTTGGTATTAAAATAATTTTGAGCGTGCGTTGTATTAGTTCTTTAAATACAACTAGCGTGGGCTCATAACTTTTCTACGATTGAGATTCTCAGAACAGCAACCAGCGTGGGCTCAGCCCTCGCGAACCCGACACAAAGGAAGGCTCGGCCTTCCGGCCTAACTGTCGCAAAGAAGCGCAATTTATTATTTCAATCCACAACAACCCTGCTCACAAACTTCCCTTCCGTATTCTCCACTTGCAAAAAATAAATCCCCGCTGGCTGTTCGCTTAAGTCGATTTTAATTGTTTGTTGTTCATTCGAAACCAACCCCGGAAGCCCGTACGCCGAAGCGTCGGACCGCTCATTTACCGAATAAATTATTTGCCCGGAGATAGTGCTGATGCTAATGGAGCCAGCAATTCCTTCCAAGTAAAGCATTCCGCTTGTTGGGTTTGGATAAATACTTGCGCCGCTCAAAGAATTAATGTCTTGCAAACCACTAGCAGCTGGATCGCCGACTTGGATATAATCAACACGCTGAATATCCACGTCGTTGTTCGGGTTGCTTGCAGTAAGAGTAACCGTATAAAAACCATCTGCGTCGTAGGAATGTGTTGCGTTTTCCCCCGTGGCAGTATTGTCATCACCAAAGTCCCAGTTTAAATCGATCGTATTTACGAGGCTACTTGTACTGAAAAGAATTTCCTCATCTACTTCCACTTCCGTTTTATCGGCAAAAAAGTCGGCGCCAATAGTTTGTAGCAAACCCGCACGCGCGGTTTCTAACATTGATCGCATAATGGCGCTTTGTCCATTCGTCCATGAATTACTACAAGCATCGTTACTGTAGTCCATATAATTTTCGATCATGTCTGGTAAATCGGTGCCGAGATCAACACAGCTATTTTTTGTTTGGTCGCAATCACTTTGCGACTGATCGGCCATTAATGGAGTATCATTAATTCCATCGTCCATGCTGCAATCGCCGTCGCCCCAAATGTGGCGTATACCTAAGTAGTGCCCCATTTCGTGCACCGTTGTACGACCCAAATCAGCAACACCGTTTAATGAACCCGCCGCGGGATTCCCAGGACCAATTGCTCGGTAGTGAATTACGATTCCATCAATATCCTCTACGTTTCCAGGAACAGTTCCATCGGGCCAGTTCGGCGCTGAGGTTGGCGGATAAGCAAAGCCAAGTACCGCATCTATCTGTTCGCCTCCACCAAGTGGATTGGCGATTGACAAATTGCACACCCAGATATTTACATAATCGCTTACTGGCCATGGATCAACTCCGCCAGTTGCTGATGCTTTTACGCCATCAAAAAGCCCGGCCATTTCGCCGCCTTCACCTCCGCCAACTCCAGCGATGATCTCATTAAGGCATTCTTCCTGAGCTGGCGTTAGCATTCCGCCTCCAACAAGATCTATTATGGAAATACCACATTCCGTTTCTAGTTGTGAAATGAGTTCCTCTATATCAAATCCTAAATCTGCGAAAGTTGCTACATCAGTTTGTGTGTGAGTGATTCCAGTAGTTGGACTTCCTGTCGGATCGGTTTCGGCTAAATAAAATTCTATTCGTGTATCTCCAACAACAGGCAGAAATTCGGCCCGTACATTATCGGCATCGTCGTTCGTTCTGCGGAAGTCGGCATTTAAGCGATCCAACTGCGCTTGGATTAATTCATCGCTTAGGTTCTGTTCGGCTGTGTTCCAAACGACATGAAAAACGACAGGAATACGGTAAACGGCATTCTCTGTTCGCGACTGATTCTCTTGATTAAAACGAGCGGCATCCCTAAAAGTGGATTGGATTGCTTGTTCGTGCGCAGGATTTATCTCAAACAGTTGCTGTAGCTGATAGTTTTGAACGCATTGCTCCCACGGTGTTCCGCTTTGGGCGTTAATGGATAGGCTGGCCAGAAGGCAGCAAAGGGCTGTCGTAAATAGTCGCATAATCGTTTGTTGCTGATGGATGGCTCCATCGGATCTTGATTATGCTAAAATAAGAAATTAGTGGACAGTTGCTTGAGGGGATTGGGGAAAGCTATTCCAGTACAAGCTTTCCTATGTATTGTCCAGTTTCATTCGTTAGTCTAATAATGTACAGCCCTGGAGGCAAATGTGAAATATCTAGTTCCTTGGAATCAGGCAACTCATTTACCGAAAGAAGAATTTGGCCCGATAGATTATATAGATTCACTTGGCCTCTTTGCCCAGTTAACTGAATAATACCAGAACTTGGTGGGAGTAACTGTTAAATCCGTTTTCAGGGCCTCAGGATTTCCGACAATTATGTAGTAGTTTCCCAAGAGACTTCAGTTCCATTCTCGTTTGTGAGCGTCAAGGAAACACTGTAAAAACCTTCTTCTTCATATCTGTGTTGTGGATACTGTTCCGCGGAGCTGTTTCCATCTCCAAAATCCCAATGAACTTCGGTAGCATTAAAAATGGTACTCTCGCTAAAATTTACCAGCTCATTAATAGCTACCTGTCTTTTGTCTGCTACTATTTTCCCATAAGCTTCTCTGATTAAACCGAGACGTGCGGATGTTAGTACGTTATACATCAGATCGGCTTGGTCTTTCGTAAAAGCAGATTGGCATTGATCGGAGCTGTAGTCCATGAAATTTTCGTACATGTGGGGAAGATCATCCACTGGATCAGTGCATGAGTTCTCTTCTCTTGTGCAATAATAATTATGATCATAAGCGGTAGGAGTATCATCTAAGCCGTCATCATAGCTACAACCTTCGCGGCCCCAAACGTGTTTCAGCCCCAGATAATGCCCAGTCTCATGAACTAATATTCGTCCAAGTGCATGATGATCGGCCATTGATCCGGCAGCAGGATTGTTTGGTCCGATTGCACGGTAATGGACAACAATGCCATCGATCTGCGCTATGTTTTGGGGAAGCCTCCTGTTTCGAATGATTTAATTCTGTTCCTATTCGAACTCCAGTCCCAGCCTTGAAAAGTTTTTAATGAAGTTTCTCTGCGCGTTATACCATTCGTTGGGTTGCCCCAAGGATCCGTTTCTGCCTTGTGAAATTGGATTCTTGTGTCGGCAGCAATAGATTTAAACTCCTCCCTCAATTCTGAAATGTTGGTGTTTAATTTCCGAAAATCAGCATTTAGTGTCTTGAGTTGCTCTTGAATTAAATAATCATGAATATTCTGTTCTTCAGTGTTCCATATTACATGGAACACAACAGGAATACTAAGAACGTGATTTTCGTCTCTCGAATTATTTTGGGCAGATTGTTCTAAAGCCTTATCAAAACAGTCTTTTACCGCCCTTCTATAAATTGGAAATTCTTGACCTAATTGTTCTACTACTTCCACCTGATCGCAAGCAAAAGAACTATTAGCTTGGGAATTTAATTCAATACTCCAGTTGCAGCAAAATAGGGACGCAAAAAGAGCTATTAGTAATTGGTGTTCTCTTATCGCAAAATCGAACGCGAGATCACAATTCGTTGAATTTCTGATGTGCCTTCGTAAATCTGCGTAATCTTAGCATCCCGCATTAATCGCTCAACATGATACTCTTTCACGAAACCGTAACCACCATGAACTTGTACAGCTTCGACCGTGGTTTTCATGGCTACTTCCGATGCAAATACCTTTGCCATCGATCCTGCCAAAGTATAGTCTTGGTGACTATCCTTTAGATAGGCTGCTTTCAAACATAGCAAACGAGCTGCTTCAATTTCGGTAGCCATATCAGCGAGCTTAAATTGTATCGCCTGATGCTTGGAAATCGGAACACCAAAAGCCTGGCGTTCCTTAGAATAAGCCAAGGCCATTTCATAAGCGCCCGACGCAATTCCTAAAGCTTGTGATGCAATTCCAATTCGTCCGCCACCTAAGGTTTTCATCGCGAATTTAAATCCGAAGCCATCCTCTCCGATTCTATTTTCCTTTGGCACTTTAACATCCTGGAACATGACCGAACAAGTATCCGATGAACGAATCCCAAGCTTGTCTTCTTTAATTCCGGTACTAATGCCTTCCGCATCAGCTTCAATAATTAGCGCATTAATCCCTTTGTGGCCCTTCTCGGCATCAGTCTGGGCGATCACCATATAGATGCTCGCATACTTCCCGTTGGTGATCCAATTCTTCGTTCCATTAACAATATAATGATCGCCATTGTCAATAGCAGTGGTTCGCTGGCTTGTGGCATCCGATCCCGCTTCTGGCTCCGACAAACAAAAGGCGCCAATAATTTCACCAGTTGCCAACCGCGTAAGGTATTTCTGTTTTTGTTCCTCCGTACCGAAAGTTTCGAGCCCCCAGCAAACAAGCGAGTTATTCACCGACATTGTTACCGAGCAAGAGTTATCGACCTTGGAAATCTCCTCCATTGCAAGGACATACGAAATGCTATCCATTCCGCCGCCGCCGTATTTCGGGTCAACCATCATCCCTAAAAACCCCAACTCACCCATCATTTTGATTTGCTCCTTTGGGTAAATTGCTTTGCTATCGCGTTCGATCACGCCAGGAAGCAATTCATTCTGAGCAAAATCTCGAGCGGCCTTCTGAATCATTAAATGCTCTTCGCTATATTGAAATGAAAAGCCTGCTGCTGTATCCTTACTCATGGTGTTGTTTTTTCGGTAAATGAGACGTAGTGTAACGAACGCGTGTAACATCATGAAGCGCAAGACGATATCGTTACAAGCGCAAAGATAAACTAACAGGTGTTAGTAACGAATTCTGTAGGCAATCTATGAAGCCGACTTGTACAAGATGTCGAGCTAAGACAATACGATTTTTCTATTCCAAATCAGTGAAACAGCTTGTTTTCATTTCTTATATTCGCAGCCTAAACCACTAAAAAAGAAGGGATAATGCTGGAGAATATCAATCTACAGAAGTACATAGACATGGCGATGGAGTATTCGCCGAAACTTTTAATGGCGATTGCTGTACTGTTTTTGGGCTTATGGGTAATTAACCGAATAACCGATGTTTTATCCAAAATGTTGAAGCGCTCTGGGCTCGACGAAGACATCACTCCATTCATCCAAACAATGGTCGGAGTACTCTTAAAAATGCTACTGATATTTAGTGTGGCCGAGTTGGTTGGTGTTAAGACCACCAGTTTTGTAGCAATTTTGGCTGCAGCAGGTTTCGCTGTTGGGATGGCCTTGCAAGGTAGCTTGGCAAATTTTGCAGCCGGTGTAATGATTTTAGCTTTTAAGCCCTATCGCACAGGTGACTTAATTCAAACCAATGATCAGCTTGGAACGGTCGATGAGATTCAAGTATTCAATACAATTCTAACAAGTTTAGATCACAAGAAAATAATCATTCCTAATTCGATGGCGATTAGCGGTATCGTAGAAAATTTATCAGAGAAGAAAATGCTACGTGTTGATTTGGAATACCCTGTTCCCTATGCGGAGAACTTTCCTAAAATTCGATCAATTATTTTGAAAGCGCTAGATGCGAATCCAAAAATATTAAAGGACCCAGCTCCTTTTGTAGGAATATTAAATTACGACAGTCACAGCATTACTTTGGCTGTACGCCCCTACGCTACTACTGAGGATTACTGGGATGTATATTTTGATTCTTATGCGGATATTAAATCTGCACTCTCTGCTGCAGGTGTGAAGGTCGCCTATTCGGAAGGTGTGGAACTGGGTGAGATTGGAGGGTGATTGTTTCGTTGGGCGGTTTTTTACAAATACCGAATACCGAATACCGTATTGCGATGGCGCATTCGTATCCATATCCGTATCCCAACATTCATATCCGTAATCATGTACGCGTTCACACAGCCGCACCATAACCAAGTCCACAGGGCTCGCGCCCTGGGCTGTTAAATGGCGCCCTTTCAGGGCTCATGAGTATCGCTTCGCGATGAGATTTGCGTCCCGTTGGGACGGTTTGCGTCAAATGTAATTGTGGAAATTAAACGTTTAAGATTAATGGGTAAGGCAACGAATGGTTGATTGATGTGTTCTTTGTTACGGTAGGGGTGTTTTTTATTTGTTGCAGAATAAAGGATGGACAATTCATAATTGTTAATCTGCCAGGTATGGTAATAATGTGATTTTGATGAGTCAGTCATTAGTGCAAAATTATTTGCACATTGTGTTTAGTACAAGAAACAGAGTAAAACTAATTTATCCTCCCGTTGAGAATAAATTGTATGCATTTATAGGAGCTGTATGTAAGCAGAAGGGTTGTTTGTTACTTGCTGTAGGGGGCTATCAAGATCACGTTCATATTCTTTGTACGCTCCCCAAAAATATCGCTCTGATAGATTTAATCAGGTTTGTTAAATCGAATTCATCGCGGTGGATGAAAAAGCAGGACTCCCAATTAAATGATTTTTCTTGGCAGGGTGGCTATGGATCCTTCTCAGTAAGTCACAGTGCAGTTGCATCAGTGCGCAATTATGTTAATCGTCAACACGAGCATCACAAAAAAACAAGCTTCCAAAACGAATACCTAGGTTTGTTGGAAAAGCATAATGTGCAATATGATGTGCGTTATTTATGGGATTAATTTAGACGTGATATTGCCCAGATAATAAAACCTCATCGCGAAGCGATCGGGGCTCGCTGCCACCCGTGAGCCCTGAAAGGGCGCCATATAATAGCCCAGGACGCGAGCCCTGTGGATGGGATGTGGATATGGATAATCGAAGCGGAGGTTTGAGGTGGCCGAGTGTCATTATGTAATTAATCCAAGCGTGATATTGCCCAAATAATAAAACCTCATCGCGAAGCGATCGGGGCTCGCTGCCACCCGTGAGCCCTGAAAGGGCGCCATATAATAGCCCAGGGCGCAAGCCCTGTGGATGGGATGGATAACGCGATTGTTGGGATTGACGATGGATTGGAACGATGGATTGGAACGATGGATTGGAACGATGGATTGGGGCGTGGGATTGGGACATGGGATTCGAACGTTGGATGCGGATATGAATATGAACAACCCGCAACACGGTATTCGTAATTTGATTCAACGATGGTCGGCCCGTCGCAGGGTTTTGATATAATGTTTTTAAACAGAAAAAACGTTATAAATCAACCCCACAAAAAAAGCGCCTCGAATCAAATTCGAGGCGCTCCTAGTTTCTAGTGTAATCCGTTTTAGTTTTTTACCAAACGGTTACGATAGACAGTGGTTTTATCTGCAATGATTTCTACAAGATATGTTCCAGTAGCAAAATCAGCAATGTCGATTTGATTAGCATTAGTAGAACTAAGAACTAATCGTCCAGTTAAGTCATAAATAAATAATTCGAATGACTGTTGCTCAATTCCCGATAAGCTAATACTAGTGCTAGCAGGATTTGGATAAAGAGTAATGTTTGTATTTAGTTCTACTAGGCCTGATGCAGTGGAAGAAATAATGTACACTTCCTCTGGTGTCATTTCGAAATTAATAGCGTGGTCTTCTAGTTCAGCAGAGATAATAATAAGAACTGGCTCATTGCTTGCACCTAGAATATCAACATGTAGCCAATACTCGCCTACAGGTAGATTGTCAATTAAATAACTACTATTGTTGTCATCAACTAAACTGTAAGCAACTGGGCTGCCATTCATCGTTGTAACATAAACAGTGATGGCACCAATTTCCTCACCAGATTTCCCGGTGGCAGTTTCAACAGTTCCCTGAATAGAACCATCACCAAATGGATCTCCTGCAGGAATTAAAGTGATATCCAAATTATTAATAGAACCTCCTCCAACAGAAATCATTGGTGATTCTTCCCATGCTAAAGTATTGTTCAAATAAGTCGGTAAGTAATCGTCAGAAAAGTCAGAGTTTCCAAACAAGTCGGCTTTGAGTAAGTAAGTAGCATCAGACTCAACCGTGAAACAGTAGTCGCCATTTCCTTCTCCCCAAAATTCTGTTTGAACGATACTTAACTCGCCGTCCGCATCCATTTCTACCAAGTAAACTCTTCCAGCAACTTGTGCATCTGTGGCAGAATCTCCAGTGCTAATTGTGCCACATAATGTTAGGTTGGCTACCGGCTCTTCAATTACGATATCAAGACAATCGAACCATCCACAGAAATCTGTTCCTCCTTCGGCACAAACAGCATAGGTTCCAGGGCCGTCAAAAGTGTACGTCGTTGATGCTCCTTGTGGGTCTTGGTTCCAATTGTCACCAAAGCTCCACCAATAGAATCCATCAGGATTTGCTCCAAGGCCAACAAGCTCGAAATCGAACGTATAAGGATCATCCGTTTCAGTTGCAATTACAGTGAAGTCGCAGTAAATACAAGAGCCATCGTCACTAGTAGCATTCGGGTTCCAGTTCGTTGCATTAGGATCTGTACAGCCTCCGATTTCACCTTCGATAATAATGGAAGTACATTCTTGCCATCCGCAGTTAGTAAATCCACCTTCGGCGCATACCCAGTATTCTCCCGGACCATCAAAAGTGATCGTTGTGAAAGTTCCTTGTGGATCTTCATTCCACGTATTTCCGTAGCTCCACCAGTACAGCCCGTCAGGAATTGCTCCTGGGCCAACAAGCTCGAAATTAAAAGTGAATGGATCATCCGTTGCATTTGCTAGTATAGTAAAGTCGCAGTAAGTACAAGAGCCATCGTCGATAGTAGCATTCGGGTTCCAATTACTAGCACTCTGGTCGGTACAGCCTTCTATATCTCCTTCAATAAAGATCTCTACACATTCTCCCCAGCCGCAAACAGCATTTCCTCCTTCTGCACAAATCCAGTAAACACCGGGTGTTGTGTAAGTATGAACTACAAATGTTCCTTCTGGGTTTTGATCCCAAGTATTATCTCCAAAACTCCACCAATACTGTCCGTCCTCAGTAGCGCCTGGCCCAATTATTTCAAAGCTCCAAACCAATGGATCATCCGATGGAATCGCTATTACAGAGAAATCGCAATACATGCAAGAGCCGTCATCCTCTGTAGCATTTGGATTCCAGTTACTAGCATTAGGATCAGTACAGCCAACCATAGGATACTGGCAAGAGCCATCGTTTATTGTCGCATCAGGATTAAAGTTTAATGCACCAGGATCTGTACAACCCCAAATGATTTGGGGGCAATCTGTTCCTACTTGGGCGAATCCATATTCTCCTTCTACAAGACTGCCATTTCCAATGATGTTTCCATTGCCGTCAGTAAGATCAAAGTAAGCACCATTCCATCCGTCACCGAAACTATCGTACATGTGAATTGTATAGCAAGCGGAATTTGTTCCGCATATCTCTTGATAGTAGAATGCGTCATTCGCATCGTATGGTCCACCATAAGCGACAATGTCACCTGCTTCGTCTAATATCTCCCACGTAACTTCATAGGCCCAGTTGCCTGTCGTTATTTGCATAACCATGAAGTCAGCAACACATGGATCGGCTAGGAAAATACTGTCGCTAACTGTTGGCTCAGGCTCGACTGGCGTATTAACAAAAATGTCTTGGCATTCTGTGCTTTCGCAACCAAGAGGATCGCTTACAGTTAAGCAAACGGTATAAATACCTGGCTCCGTGTATACGTAGTAAGGGCTCTCTTCCATACTTGTATCTCCATTACCGAAATCCCAAGCAAAGCTCAAGTCGTTTCCTTGTGAGCAATCTAGGAAAGTGCCGTTAAAAGAGTTCCCAAAGCCAGTAGCCAACCAATGTGCTTCACATATAACTGGAGCAGGTTCTTCAACGATAATGTCTTGACATTCTACGCTGGTACATCCAATCTCTGTTACGATTGTTAAACAAACGGTATAAATGCCATAATCTGACCAAGTGTAATTTGGATTTTCTTCTGAGCTAGAATCTCCGTTGCCAAAGTCCCAGCTAAATGTAGCTACTGTTCCTTGTGAACAGTCAAGGAAAGTCTGGTTTAACCCTTGTGGACTTAAGCCAAGGAAATGCGCTTCACATGGTTCTGGGTATAAACACGATCCATCATCAACTACTGCAGCAGGATCGAAGTTCAAGGCATTTGGATCAGTACATCCACTAGCTGGACAATCGCCTTCATTTACAATAAATGTAGCTGTTGCTTCATTGCCACTTGCTAATTCAAAAAGAAATTCTTCCCCATTTAAAGACATAACTATGGAACCGCCATTCCAGCCATCTCCGAAACTATCTAGCATGTGAAAAGTATGACAGCCATCTGCTAGGCAAACTTCATCTAAATACGTAGAATAATTCTCAGGATAAGAATTGTCTCCAGATTCAGCAACGCTGTTGCCATTACTATCCGATATGAACCAATTCATTTCAGTGGACCACTGGCCTGTTAGGATTATCAGCTCTGCTACAGTTAACTCACACGGTTCTTCAATAGTCTCTCCAGTCTCTCCGGTCTCTCCCGTTTCCCCATTAGGATCATCGAGAATAAAGGTGATACAGGTTTCCGCTCCACATCCGGTATCGAACTCAACAAACAAACAAGCTTGGTAGCTTCCTGGACCTGGAAGATCTACTGTTAGAGCGAAAGGCTGCTCGCTGTCTATTTGAAAATCGTCGCCCCAAAAACTCCAATACCAGTTAACGGGATTAGCCGTACTAGTCCAAGTAGTTTCGAATACAACGGTATTACTTTGGAAGATGTCATCTTCGATGAATGTTGGAACAATGGCGATGTCACATTCATTTTGTGCTTGGAGACCAACTCCGAGCAACATAATCAATAGAAGAAAGGCGAATTTTTTCATGGATCAAATTGTTTTAATGCGTGTATTAGAAAGACACATAACTGCCAGCTTTCGCTGCCTCTCTTAAGTTAATGAATGACTTTGGCATCAGCGATAGCTGTCGAGCTCTTACTCCTAAAACTGACGTTTTACTTACAGTTTGATGCTCAAAAGCTGATATAATCGGGTTTGCTTTCGTTCCAGCAAACTCTTGAAGCAAGCAACTCATTTACCGAAAAAAATAAAATTAATGTGAGCTAAGAGCGGCAAAATCGAATAGTGCTTGCTCATTCCATTGCGAAGCCATGGCCTGAATGCCGAATGGCGAACCGTTGCTATGCTCGAAAAGTGGAACGCTAATCGCTGGCAAACCACACAAGTTCGCTTGCACGGTATAGATGTCGGCCAGGTACATTTGCGTAGGTTCCTGATCGGCATAAGCGCCAATTTTGAAAGCGGTAGATGGCGTTGTTGGGCTCAGAATTAAGTCGTAATCCTGAAATAACTTGTTAGTCTGATCCGCAATTAGTCGGCGCAATTGTTGGGCTTTCTTGTAGTAGGCATCATAATATCCGGCACTAAGAACGAAGGTTCCCAACATAATACGCCGCTTTACTTCGGTGCCAAATCCTTCACTACGCGACTGGGTATACAGCTCGTTCAAGTCGCTTGGATTGTCGGTGCGATAGCCATAATGTACGCCATCGTAGCGCGATAAATTACTGGAAGCCTCGGCGCAAGTCATGATGTAATAAGCAGGCACGAGACTGTCCATTGCCGGCAAATCCACCATGTCTACCACATGTCCTTGTTGTTTTAGTTGTTCGGTAAATGAGAGGATGGAATCACGGATCTCCCCATCTAGTCCTTCGTTGTGGATGGCATTGGTAGGAAGAGCAATTCGAAACTTCCTATCGACTGCCAAGTCTTTTGGGTAATTCGGAACCGTACTTGTGCTACATGTGGCATCGTAGGCATCGGAGCCAGCCATTATCTCAGTTAAAAGGGCGGTTTCTTGCACGGATTGCGCCAAAATGCCAATCTGGTCGAAGGAGCTCGCGTAAGCAATGAGCCCGTGGCGAGATATGCGGCCGTAAGTGGGCTTAAAGCCAAGTACGCCACAAAATGAAGCGGGCTGGCGAACGCTGCCACCAGTATCGGAACCAAGAGCGGCATGGCACAAGTACGCTTGAACTGCTACTGCCGATGCTCCTGATGATCCTCCAGGAACCAAGCTCTCATCGGCGGCATTTTTAGTTGCTCCATAGTAGGAATGCTCATTCGTGGAACCCATCGCGAACTCATCGCAGTTAAGGCGGCCAATAATAATAGCGTCTTCGTTTAGTAAGCGCTGAACGGCGGTTGCCGTAATGAGCGATTCAAAATTTTCTAGCATTTTCGAGGCCGCACTTACCTTATGTCCTTGATAGCAAATGACATCTTTAATGCCAATGACCATTCCAAACAAGCGACCAAGTGGTTCGCCTGAAATGCGCTTAGTTTCTAGCTCAGTACAACGAGTGAGCGCTTCTTTTTCGAAGACTTCAAGGAAGGCATTAAGCGATTTTCGCGCTTCAATCTGCGCAAGGAAGTTCTGCGTTAATTGCGTTGGGCTAATTTCACCACTAAGCAATTGCGGGCGAAGGTCGAGGTACGATTGGGTAGAGAGGGACATAGGGGCAAAATAAAATGGCGCTCGAAAACGAACGCCATTTCTTATAACTGCGCTATCGCTAACTAGCGACTAGCGATCTGTGTTTTCTTCTTTAATTCCGGTCTCCAACTCTTCTTTTATGCTGGCTTTTGCCGTATTGAATTCACGAATTCCCTTGCCAAGGCCTTTCATTAATTCAGGAATTTTCTTTCCTCCAAATAACAAAAGGATTGCTGCAAAGAGGATGATCATTTCTTGTCCTCCAAGTGATCCGAAAAAAGCTAATGTTGGTTGCGCCATAGTAAAAATCTAAGGTAGGGTTCAAAGATAACTGATTTTGATGCTATTGGCTAGCATTGAGTTCAGTACAAAAACATAAAAAACCAAAAATACTCAGTCAATTACCATTGATTGGCTTTCGATCTCTTGCGTCTTTCGTAATCACGGCCTTTGGTTTTGTGCGCATGCATTTTTTCAAATCGCTCCAACTGGTCCTCCGAAAGGATCGCGCTGATTTCCTTCTGTTTAGCCTTTTGTAGGTCCACTCGTTTCTGCCGTTTTACCAAACGATCCATTTCTTTATCCAAGCGAAGGCTTTCTTCTTGCGCTAAATAGCGGCCCTGAATTTCCAGTAAACTGGATTGCTGCTTACTGTCTAATTTCAACTCAGTAGCTATTCGCTCCATTCGAGGACTCAAGCCTTGTGTTGCATCAATACTTTCCTGTGCTTGCAAATCGAAGCACATAAATGAAAGGACAATAAGAAAGCTAAACAGTAATTTTTTCATGATTTCTTTTTCGGTAAATGAGTGGTTCGGCATTCCGAGGCGTGTAACAGAGGTCGTTACTCGAAGCCTTGTTCTGACGACTCTAAAATCGCACTAATTTTTTGCTATCCTTAGACTCTGACTGACTTTTGTCGTTTAATTGCTGGTTCTAGTTGGCTAGTTGGTTGATTTGCTAGTTGGCTAAATGGCTAGTTGGCTAGTTGGCTAGTTGGTTGGTTGGTTGGTTGGTTGGTTGGCAAATTGGTCATGTAGTTCATGTGATTATTTGGTAACCGGAGGAATTATGGATGCCCATTCTCAAATATCTGGCAAGAAGAAAATCTAGAAGTAACTTCGAACGGAAGTTTAAGTAGTGGCTTCCAAATAACAAACCAACTAGCCATTTAGCCAACTAGCCATTTAGCCAACTAGCCAATTAGCCAACTAAAAGTGAGTACACGAATTAAAATCCTCGATCTAAGTCTCAAGCTGCTCAATCAGCATGGGATCGCGAATGTTAGTATCCGAGAGATAAGTGATAAAGCTGGGATTAGTCCGGGTAACCTGACTTACCACTTTAAGAAGAAGGATGCTATTATCATGGCGATTCAGGAGCAAATGACTGCTGAGCGAGGAGCCTTGTCATTGCGAATTCAGCAGGAACCCACTATCGCGAATGTTAAAAAGCAATTGCCGGAGCTTTTGGGGCTCTATAGAAAATATCGGTTTTTCTACTTGGATGTCTTGGAGTTGGTTCGCAATTTTCCAAAGGTGGCGAAGGTTCATCGTAAGCAAGTGGAGGACCAAGTGTTGCAGATTCGAGGAGTGCTACAGGTTGCGGTGCTCGATGGAAACTTAAAGAAAGAAACGAAATCGGGTAGTTATGATCAGTTGGCCCATATCATTTGGATGGTACTTACTTTTTGGTTTACGCAGTCGGTCGTTCGAGGAGGCCAACGAAGTTTCGTGAAAGATGCGGAGGAGGCGATGTGGTCTTTGTTGGAGCCATACCTGACGGAGCGTGGTCGTGTGGAGGTAGTGGGTTAATAAGCTGGTTGTAGCGAAAGCCTTAACTCGGCGAGGCTAGCTGTGGCATGCAACACCCTAGCGTTGATAATTAAGTCTTTTTCATTTAGCGGATATTCGCTGGGAACTGCTTTCGCGTTATCTTCGTTGCATATTATAGAGAAAGAAAAATCGACAATTATGAGTTTTGACGCACTATTAGAGCAAATCAAAGAACGAGCAGCTAATTCTGCTGCTTTGGGATCGAGCCTAAAATTTGATATGGATGGAACGATTGTTCACATCGACGGAAAGGGAGAGGCTAATGTAGTAAGCACGGAAGACCTTGAGGCGGATTGTACTGTAAAAGTATCCCAAGAGAACTTCAATTCATTAATGGATGGGAACCTTAACCCAATGATGGCTTTCATGTCTGGTAAAATCAAGATTGATGGAGACATGGGCGTAGCAATGAAGCTACAGAGCTTGCTGGGCTAAATTAAGGGGAGAATGCAGGGATGAATAACTGCATGAATGAATGGATGAATGTTTTTGATGAGTATTGATTGATTGAATGCTAATGGTCTTAGTTGCCTAGAGTTCTGATACGGCATTTTGCAAACATCCTGATTGGGAAGGAAACTAATATACAGACTTGTCTGTATATTAGTATATGAAAGCTACTACCAGATCGCTAATCATTAATACGGCTTCTGATCTCTTCTATAAGAAGGGGTATAATTTGACGGGAATTAATGAGATCATCGCAAAGTCGGGAATTGCCAAGGCTACGCTTTACAGTCACTTTAGTTCTAAGGAAGAACTATGCTTGGCGTACTTGGATGCGCGCGATTCGGCCTTTCTTATTCAACTAGAAAAATTCTGTACGGGTAAGCGGAAGGGAAACCCTCAGCTCCTAGCGGTACTTGAGTTTTTGATACCCGTTTTTGAAGATGATTCATTTAATGGCTGCTGGTGTAGTCGTACTATGGCAGAAGTGCCGAAAGACAATGATCGAATTCGAGCCCGAATTAAGACCAATAAACTGACCTTCTTGGCGCTGATTGAAAAATTGGTGGCTCAGAATAAATCAGAGCTCTCTCTAAGAAAGTGCATACGTTGTCCAAGCGAATTTACTTACTCTACGAAGCGGCAGTGACTGAAAGCCATTTGCATTGTGCGAAATGGCCTATTGATGAAAGTATCGGACTACTTAAAATAGTTCTGAAAGCAAATTAGTGTCGCTGCGTGGACAATACAGACAGGTCTGTATGTATTGTTAATTATTCTGAATTACATTTGGTTCATCATTGGTAATGATACCAATTCTACATTTCTCCGCCACCAGCGTGGGCTCGGCCCGCGCGCAGCCCACATCTAGGGAGGCTTAGCCTTCCGGCCTGTCTGGAGTATACAAATCAGAATGATTTTCTTCGTTCCTTCTTTCAAGTCCAGACGTCCGAACTACATCAGCTCCAGAGACAAGAGGAGATCGCAGGCAGGCCTTGTCTGTACAGAATTAATTCCTCCAAAAACGACTACTGCTTCACCAATTTCTTACGGATTCGATCACCATTTCTAAATGCTATTTCTAAGAAATAAACGGCAGTAGAAAGTTCGGAAACAGAAAATTCAGTATCTCTTTCTTCCTGAACTAAACGCCCATTTAAATCGAAAATTTGTACCGATGATATGGGATTGTCGGTAGTAATTGTGATCCAATCGCTAGTAGGGTTTGGAGAAATTTTAATTGTTATTTCCTTGGCTAATTCGTTTACACCCAATGCCCAACATTCACTTCCATCCAAACTAATGCATTGATTATATAGGCTAGTGTCGTTGCAAACAATTCCCTTTAAAGAAATATTAAACGCCCCTGTTTCTGTAAATGTATAACTAGGGTTTTCATCGCGACTAAATTCTTCTCCATCTATTTCCCAAACAAAATGACCACCGTCTGTACTATCGGGGTAAACAAATTGGCTAAAGTTTTGAAATTCAATTTCCAAGTCATTTAAGCTGTAGTCATAACTCGCCTCGGGCTCAGTGAAGAATCCCATGCAGTTTGTTTTCAGCATCCAAGCTTGGTTTTCACTAGAAGTTCTGCGACCTCCAAACAAGAGACTTCCTTCGGAATCCAATCCAATCCCATAGAAGTATTCTGATTGACTTCCGTCGTATTCGAATGTCCTAATCAGCGTGCGAGTGGAATCTACAATGAAAATTACTGCATCTACTGAGCCTTCCGCATTGGGACCATGTTTACAACTCTCTAGCGCAAAATTGCCATTGGGTAAAACAGTTCCTGTAATGTCCTTACAGCCACTAGGTTCACCGAGTGGTAGTATCCCAGTAACTTCTTTATTCCCATTGAGATAGATCAATGCATCTCTGTCACCTTCAGCACCACCTGCCAAAACCCATTCATTTTCAGTCACCTGTAGTATGCTGGTGAAAATGTCTATTTGTTCTGCAGGGTACAGATACTCTTCCATAATATTGCCTGTTTCATCAATCGAGATCAAAATCCCTTGTCCTGATGGTTCCTCTTGATCATCGAAATCTAAATGCACCAAGCCAGCAATCCATAGTTCACCAGTGGGCATTTCATAGACAGATTTCAATGAGGAATAGCCATAATACTGAGTATATACTTGCTCCCACAGGAACGCTCCATCGCTTGAAAGTTTGGCTAAAAATGGAAGCCGATCATAGGGCGGTTCGGGATCAAAAACGTAACCTGTTACAAGAAAACCGCCATCTGCTAAATTGGCAATTTCCCGAAGGCGTCCATTTAAATAAGTTGAAACAACAACATCAATGATTTCCTCCGTTTCTCGGTCATATACATAGCAAGCCGGTCCTTCGCCAGTTAAATTGGGGCCATTCATACCACCTGCTACAATAATTTTTGAATCATTCGCAGCAATTGCAAAACCTTTGTGATCTAAGGGGCTGTCCCCAGCATGAAAGTAATACTCAGGACCTATTGCACCAATCTGATATACAATTGATTCCCATGCAAATAGTGATTCATTGTAATGATTACCAACAGCAAATGTCTCGGTTTCACCTGTCCAAAAATCGAGAAGATTTAGAGATTGGTCTCCCTCCCATTCATAATACTTATCCTGTCCAATAAGTACTATTGGATAGGATAAGCAAAACATTATTAGAATTATTGTACGCATAGTTTTTTTGAATATAGGACGTTCGTTGTTGTTAAGGACCGGTGCAACAAAATACATCTCTTTGGGAAGAGGCGCAACAAGCAATGTGATGCGCGTGTAATGATTAACCGTCATTAAACTAAATCGTGAAAGTCGTTGCGAGGGGCATTCCGCGTCGACCATCGCAATGACACGCCTTATGTATCAAAACTACTGCTTCACCAATTTCTTACGGATTCGATCACCATTTGAAAATGCTATTTCTAAGAAATAAACGGCAGTAGAAAGTTCGGAAACAGAAAATTCAGGATCTCTTTCTTCCTGAACTAAACGCCCATTTAAATCGAAAATTTGCACCGATGATATGGGATTGTCGGTAGTAATTGTAATCCAATCGCTAGTAGGGTTTGGAGAAATTTTAATTATTCTTTCCTTGGCTAACTCGTTTACACCCAATGCCCAACATTCACTTCCATCCAAACTAATGCATTGATTATATAGGCTGGTGTCGTTGCAAACAATTCCCTTTAACGAAATATTAAATGCCCCTGTTTCTGTAAATGTGTAACTAGGGTTTTCATCGCGACTAAATTCTTCTCCATCTATTTCCCAAATAAAATGACCACCGTCTGTACTATCTGGGTAAACAAATTGGCTAAAGTTTTGAAATTCAATTTCCAAGTCATTTAAGCTGAAGTCATAACTCGCCTCGGGCTCAGTGAAGAATCCCATGCAGTTTGTTTTCAGCATCCAAGCTTGGTTTTCACTAGAAGTTCTGCGACCTCCAAACAAGAGACTTCCTTCGGAATCCAATCCAATCCCATAGAAGTATTCTGATTGACTTCCGTCGTATTCGAATGTCCTAATCAGCGTGCGAGTGGAATCTACAATGAAAATTACTGCATCTACTGAGCCTTCCGCATTGGGACCATGTTTAC
>CANNZV010004886.1:0-33823 GCA_947561585.1 Caprella mutica
CTTTCAATTTTTCTACATTTAGTCAGATTTTCAAATTTTCACTGTTTTTCAGCCTTTTTGGTCCCTTCTCATGTTTTAGTGTCTCGTTTCCATGAAATCACTGTTTTCTCTTATTTTTTCTCCAATTCGACAGATTTTCTTATTTTCGGTGTTTTGCAGCCTTTTTGGTCTGTTTTCATGTTTTAGTGTCTCGTTTCAATGGAATCACTGTTTTCTCTCAATTTTCCTCCATTTAGTCAGTTTTTCAAATTTTCGGTGTTTTGCAGCCTTTTTGGTTCCTTTCCATGTTTTAGTGTCTCGTTTCCATGAAATCACTGATTTCTCTCAATTTTTCTCCAATTCGACAGATTTGCTTATTTTCGGTGTTTTGCAGCTTTTTTGGTCCGTTTTCAAGTTTTAGTGTCCCGTTTACATGAAATCACTGATCTCTTTCAATTTTTCTCCATTAAGTCAGATTTTCAAATTTACGGTGTTTTGCAGCCTTTTTGGTCCGTTTTCATGCATTAGTGTCCCGTTTACATGAAATCACTGATTTCTTTCAATTTTTTTCCATTTAATCAGATTCTCAATTTTTCGGTGTTTTGCATCCTTTTTGGTTCCTTTTCATGTTTTAGTGTCCTGTTTCCATGAAATCACTGATTTCTCTTAATTTTTCTCCATTTCGTCAGTTATGCTAATTCCCAGAGTTTTGCAGTCTTTTTGGTCCGTTTTCATGCATTAGTCTCCCGTTTACATGAAATCACTGATTTCTTTCAATTTTTCTCCATTTAGTCAGATTTTCAAATTTTCGGTGTTTTGCAGCCTTTTTGGTTCCTTTTCATGTTTTAGTTTCCCGTTTTCATGGAATCACTGATTTCTCTTACTTTTTCTCTAATTCGTCAGATCTGCTAATTTTCGGTGTTTTGAAGCCAAATGGTCCGTTTTCATGAAATCACTGATTTTTTCAATTTTTCTACATTTAGTCAGATTTTCAAATTTTCACTGTTTTGCATCGTTTTTGGTCCCTTCTCATGTTTTAGTTTCTCGTTTCCATGAAATCACTGTTTTCTCTTATTTTTTCTCCAATTCGACAGATTTGCTTATTTTCGGTGTTTTACAGCCTTTTTGGTTCCTTTTCATGTTTTAGTGTCCCGTTTTCATGAAATCACTGATTTCTCTCAATTTTCCTCCATTTCGTCAGTTTTGCTAATTTTCAGTGTTTTGAAGCCTTTTGGTCCGTTTTCATGCTTTAGTGTCCCGTTTACATGAAATCAATGATTTCTTTCAATTTTTCTCCATTTAGTCAGATTTTCAAATTTTCGGTGTTTTGCTATGGTCCGTTTTCATAAAATCAATGACTTCTTTCAATTTTTCTACATTTAGTCAGATTTTCAAATTTTCACTGTTCTGCAGCCTTTTTGGTCCCTTCAGTACTCTGCGTTGATACCACTGCTTTAAGCAGTGGTATCAACGCAGAGTACTGTGACTCTTTTCTCTGATAGTACATCATCACAGTGACTCTTTTCTCTGATAGTACTTACCATATATGGTATTTTTTCCAAATAGTACTATAGAAAACATCATCAAACTGGACGTCTAAATTACCCATCTTAAATTTTAATAATTTAAAATAAAATAGATAAATAAATATGAATGTTCATTCAATTCCCAAGTTACATAAACGTTAAAAGCAATACTATCGCTAAATAAATACAGTAAATAATTAATTGGTATTAACATTTAATTTAATCTCAGCAATTCACACAGTGTGTGACGCAGAAAAAATATTAGATGAACACTGTATATTGAAAGTTAAATAAGATTGCGAATTAACATTCGATATATTTTATATTGAAGTTAAAAGGTATTATTAAACCAGTTCTATTTCTTGAATTTAGTCGTTAAATATCATTCTAAATATTAAAACAGATAATAGCCTAAAATATTACAGAGTATGAAAATAAGGTCTAAATTACACTAAAAATACTTATTATATTTAACAATGATGCTGTATATTATTATTCAATAATATAAGTAATTAAACTTGAGTAGGAAAATAATCTTAAAAAAAGTTTCTAAAAAGATATTCTTTCCCTGTCTACAGTATTTTATATTAAAATTCTTTGTTCAAGATAACAAAAATGAACTAAAATTCATTATCAAAATAATTTTATAAATACTTTATAATTGAATAATAATTTTCCCTTAACAATAAACTTTGCTTTGAATTATTATTTTAAAATCTAAAATTCTAAACCATTCAACTGAATTACCATAAATACCAAAGATCTTTTTACCCCACAGATTATCCACAGATTACTCCCTAAATCTCCTTCTTAATCCACAGCTAAAAAACTCACTTCCGCTGCTCCATAGTCACATGGCACACTACTTGACCACATAGTAATATTTCCACCACCTAGTGTTTGCCATAGGCCTATGGGTCCCTTTGTTGAGTGGCATACTCCTCGCTGCCACTCAAGAATGTCCTCTTTGAGGTCTGTGGTTTATAGGATTATCCCACATCTACCCACTAAAACTATATCCACACCACAACCTCAGAAACCACGGATTCAAAAGTTGGTCAATGGTTTCGAACAAAGAAATCATTATTCGAATGGCGTGTGGCGGATTGCATATAAAATATATTGTTTCTTTTTATTCACTCACATCTTAAAATGAATATACATGCAAATATAAATTAGACTAAAATATGGGTAACTAAACTAAAACCGTTGAATAAACTAACAAAATGAGTGAACTAGAAATACAAAGTATAAACTTTACTTACTTTGGGTTTCCTTAAAAGTTGGAACTTTTCAAACCTGATTTAAAAAGTATGTAAGTAATACATTTTTTAATGAAAAAAGGTAAGTAATTTAAGACTTGTTCTTAAATTGCATTGAAAGTACACAAATTAAAACAAAATTCTCAATTTAATTTCAGTTCTTATGTTATACATATACATAATTAAATATATATAAATGCAAATTATTTGTTAAGCTATACCATTAGAGATATATTTAAGTTACCATTAAAATAGTTTTCAAATGCCAAATTAATTGATTATTATGGACAACTATTCGCTAATTAGCATAGTGAATTAATTAAACTTTATTCACTATTATAAATTCACTTTGTAGGGTAAGTTACGAATTATCGGTCAGTACTACATCCTCGGTCACATAAGAAAAAACAATATAAAAATTATTATAATTAGATAGCACAGTGTAATAATGATAATTTTTATATTGTTTTTTCTTATTTGACCGAAAAAGTAGTACTGACCGATAATTCGTAACTTACCCTAGTTAAAAATGTAATTAATGGCATCGTATTTCTCTATGCATGGAAGTATATCTTTGCGTTTAGATAATTCAATAGTTAACAAATTGATGATTTATTAAATTAGAAAAATAAATTTTGATTATGTAGAATATATATATTTAATGCTGTTTATTTAAATGAACATTTAATCATTAATTCAATATCTTATTTTTCTATGTTTACTTTACTAAATCCAATATTTTTTTTTTGTATTTTCATGCATTTCCTAACATGAAAATGTTAGGAAAAATTCGCCGATATTTACCTTCTAATTCCTCTGTTAAATATAATGTGATTAATTTATTGCCAAAATGTAAGCATAAGAACGTGTTTGCAATAATATAACAACGTAATACTAATAACGCCTTTCTATTCCTGTCACGCGTTATGCTGTCACAGGTCAAATACTAATGAGAACAAGGGGTATAATTATAATAAAAAATTAATAAGATATTGTCCTGATATTAAATTACAAACACTAAAAACAATAATTTTCTTTATTATGACACACATATTTGAAAAATATCTTATTCTGATCTATAATTGGGATGAAATTATATTCATTTGTTAGTTTTGAAGCTGATGTGGAATCTTTGAATTGATTAAACCTCGTTAATTCACTATAGTAACTATTTCCAGCACTGCCAGCAGCCTCTAATAAATTATAAATAAATAAATGGTATAGTTATGAAAAGGCACTGCCAGCAGACTAATAAATTGGTATCATTACGAAAAGGCACTGCCAGCAGACTAATAAATTGGCATCATTACGAAAAGGCACTGCCAGCAGACAAATAAATTGGTATCATTACGAAAAGGCACTGCCAGCAGACTAATAAATTGGTATAGTTACGAAAAGGCACTGCCAGCAGACTAATAAATTGGTATAGTTACGAAAAGGCACTGCCAGCAGACTAATAAATTGGTATAGTTACGAAAAGGCACTGCCAGCAGACTAATAAATTGGTATAGTTACGAAAAGGCACTGCCAGCAGACTAATAAATTGGTATAGTTATGAAAAGGCACTGCCAGCAGACAAATAAATTGGTATCATTACGAAAAGGCACTGCCAGCAGACTAATAAATTGGTATAGTTACGAAAAGGCACTGCCAGCAGACTAATAAATTGGTATAGTTACGAAAAGGCACTGCCAGCAGACTAATAAATTGGTATAGTTATGAAAAGGCACTGCCAGCAGACTAATAAATTGGTATAGTTACGAAAAGGCACTGCCAGCAGACTAATAAATTGGTATAGTTATGAAAAGGCAGCTCCATGCTCCAGTGAGCACTTCTCTCCTCCACTGGATTGTCTCTCTAGTCGAATGTAGGTCATTTTTAAACACTTATTGAAGGTTGGCAGAAATGAAATATTAACATGAATTATATAGATTTTTTTCTTTTTGAAATTATTAATAAGTCAAACATTGCTTTTAATATTGTAGTATAACTTATAAGTTTCAATATAATGATTATTGTCTAACCGTCGGAAGTTTATTTGAATGAAATAGCAATTTAATTTCTAAAACTATTCAGTGATTCTATTTCGTTAATAATTATATATGAAATGGTATAACTTACTTAGTATATATATACATTTTGATAAAGTAAGTAATTTACAAGTTACTATACTTATTCACTTTTAACAAAGATAATTATACGGTTAATTAGTTGATAATCTTTGTAGTTATTTTCAATGCAAAATTATCAGTAAAAACGAAGACTTCATTTAGAATTATGAGTTAGATATCAATAATTAATGGAGAATATATACACTTTAAATGTTGATTTATTCTTAGTGGATATTGTACTTTGAATATTGCGATTGAAAGGATAATAATTCAACTGTGAAAATTTATTCAATGGTTATATTCCTTCAAATATCATATTTATTAGATAATGAACATTATAGTTAATTTTTAGCTATAGAAGGATTTCAAACGTATATAATTTCTAAAATTCTTACTTATTCTTGCCGAAAAAATGTTTTAATAGAGAATTCTTATCCTTGTCACTCCAGAGAAAGAAACTCTGAGTCAAATAACAAACTGTTACGTATTTCTTTTGTTTATTTTGGTGATTGAAGGTACAGCAGGTAGAGAGACTCTGGTCAATTAGGCATGAAAAGTCACTTCTGGTCCTTACCTGACACTGTGATTGTGAGCACTCATTTGGGACACTCAAACCAACCTAAAACTAATAAAAATAACACACCATCACCACCTTCATTATATTAAAAACAGGGGAAATGTTATAAAAGAAAGCAATAATGTTTATTATTTGAAAATGTTACCCGAAGACTTCATAAAATTTAAACACAAATAAAAAATAAAACCAAAAAACTATTTATCAATGCTATCAACCAGTCAGTAATTAACTCTTACTTTATTCTGTCACTATCATTTCTCAACAGAAAGTATGAGCAATGTGATGTTTGGAGGTAATTAGTGATTAGAGGAGTTAGTCTCTTTAGCAGAAAAATGTTAAGTGACTTCACTCTACAGAGTAAATAAAGAGACTAATGTAGTCACTGCAGTCAGGACTAATGTAGTGACAGCAGTTAAGACTAATGCAGTGACTGCAGTTAAGACTAATGTAGTCACTGCAGTTAAGACTAATGCAGTGACTGCAGTTAAGACTAATGTAGTCACTGCAGTCAGGACTAATGTAGTCACTGCAGTTAAGACTAATGCAGTGACTGCAGTTAAGACTAATGCAGTGACTGCAGTTAAGACTAATGCAGTCACTGCAGTTAAGACTAATGCAGACACTAAAGTCAGGACTAATGCATTCACTTCAGTCAGGTCTAATGTAGTGACTGCAGTCAGGACTAATGTAGTGACTGTAGGAGTAATGCAGTCACAGCAGTCAGGACTAATGTAGTGACTGCAGAACTAATGTAGTGACTGAAGTCAGGACCAATGTAGTGATTGCAGAAATAATGAAGTGACTGCAGGACTAATGTAGTGACTGCAGTACTAATGTAGTGACTGCAGGATTAATGTAGTCACTGCAGTACTAATATAGTGACTGCAGAACTAATGTAGTGACTGCAGGATTAATGTAGTCACAGCAGTCAGGACTAATGTAGTGACTGCAGAACTAATGTAGTGACTGAAGTCAGGACCAATGTAGTGATTGCAGAAATAATGAAGTGACTGCAGGACTAATGTAGTGACTGTAGGAGTAATGCAGTCACAGCAGTCAGGACTAATGTAGTGACTGCAGAACTAATGTAGTGACTGAAGTCAGGACCAATGTAGTGATTGCAGAAATAATGAAGTGACTGCAGGACTAATGTAGTGACTGCAGTACTAATGTAGTGACTGCAGGATTAATGTAGTCACTGCAGTACTAATGTAGTGACTGCAGAACTAATGTAGTGACTGCAGGATTAATGTAGTCACTGCAGTACTAATGTAGTGACTGCAGTACTAATGTAGTGACTGCAGAACTAATGTAGTGACTGCAGGATTAATGTAGTCACTGCAGTACTAATGTAGTGACTGCAGGATTAATGTAGTGACTGCAGTACTAATGTAGTGACTGCAGTACTAATGTAGTGACTGCAGTACTAATGTAGTGACTGCAGGATTAATGTAGTCACTGCAGTACTAATGTAGTGACTGCAGTACTAATGTAGTGACTGCAGTATTAATATAGTGACTGCAGTCAGGACTATAATGCAGTGACTGCAGGACTAATGTAGTGACTGCAGTACTAATGTAGTGACTGCAGTATTAATATAGTGACTGCAGTCAGGACTATAATGCAGTGACTGCAGGACTAATGTAGTGACTGCAGTCAGGACTGTTGCCAGACATTTCGTCGACAGACATTTTTGTAAAGTTTCTTTTTTGTAAATGTGAAATTAGTAAAGTGTAGGAATATCATCACAGATAAACTTTTCTTTGAGTTTACCCTTGTCGAAAATATTGCATGTAAAATAAATCACTCTTTATAATTAACAATAATGATTAGAAGATATTGCCAATCAGTAGCAGTATGGATGCAAATTGTTTTCAGATGGTGAGACCAAATGGTGTGATTGTAGTTGCCTGGGTATCCAACAGAGGTAAATAATGGCCCATATATCTGCTTTATGGTATTTCTTGTCTTTGGAAACTACTCACCAAATCTATGAACTGACTGTCGAAACAGTTCGAAATAACGAATGAGATTGTGCCTTTGTGTTTGGGATGGCCATCTTCTTGGCCTGGCTACTGGTCGCTACCATCCTTTGTGGGGAAGGAAGTTGATTGACTCCCTAAAACAGGGTTTCTTTGTCTTCTCCTAAATGACTTATGAAGTACAAACACAGAGCGTGAAAAGTTGTCTTAGTGGCCATTGTCCCAGGGGCCAAAGTTATGAAGCTTTGGACCGTTGAGATTGTTCTTTTGGGCCTTTGTCGAAAAGGCTTAAGAACTCAAAGATTCTCACCTCAAATAAAGCCAACCGAAATTAGAAAATTAATAACACAAAGGTACAGGTGACGCTTCCAAATTTTTGACTTTTGATGATAATCATCTGTACGTCAATATAGGAGTCTGAAAATCGAATAGTTTTTTATTAACTTGGTGTAAATATAACTCTTAAGTACTACCGAAAGTAATTAGAGAGAAGGGTAATTAAAAGAGTTTGAAGAAAAGTTATAATTAACTCTTTACATACCAGACACCAACATCAACAGCTGATTTAGTGATTCAGAGCATATTTCCAATGACTTTTTTAACTCTGTTAAGTAGTATACATATATGTATATATATATAAATATTGTATAATTGGTATACTGAAAGTACTCAATACATACATATAATTCATCCTATAGCTAGACTGTTACCTAGACACTATAGCTAATACTAGCCTGAAGTTTAAACTATAGCTTATCCTATAGACATATCTCTTACTTTATGCATAGCTTACTCGATATAGCTTACCCTATAGGTTACCTTATACCTTACCTTTAAGCTTATTCTATAGCTTATATTTAAGCTTATATTATAGCTTACCGTTTTAGATTTCTTTATAGCTTATCCTAGCCATAGCTTACCCATATCTTATTCCTACCTTAGCTATAGCTTACCCCTATCTTATCCTAGCCATAGCTTACCCATATCTTATCCTAGCCATAGCTTACCCATAGCTTATCCTAGTGACATTAGGAGTACATTCCTCCACTCGATAAGACTCTCTAAGATTTTCTATCAAAGACTCGTTGTTTGTGGCTTAGAAGTGAGATGGAGAGCAGAGTTGCTTTCTATGCCCACATTTACTTCCTCTTGACGGTATATTAATTACCTGCGATAACCTGAGAAATACCCTATAGTAGCTTTTTAACTTTATCAAGGATAAGCTATTTCTACGCTTTAATTAAAATGAATTGCCTTACCGATAGGAAACTCTCCTCTGTTTTAGTGTGACTTTTTTATTTTAATTTCATTGCAGACCCGTGAAGTTACTAGGTTGTGAAATTGGCATCATTTTGAAATGATGCAGTTGAATTATTATCATTTAAGAAATTAAAGAAAATTATTCATGAAAATGATTCCAGGGAATTATTTAAATTATAATAAATATCATCATTTCTGTTCTATTATGGACAATTCTTTTTAACTGAAATCTTTAAACTATATATAAATCTATATATCAATTAGCAATATTTTTATGCTAATCATATTTAAATTCTCACTATAGTTTAATAACATGTTTTTCTTTTCATACAGTTCATATTATTCATGTTGTGAGTTTATGAATGAGAAAAGAAAAACCTAGTCTCTCTCTCTCTCTCTCAAGTAAATCCATGGAGTAGTTACATAACTTTTTATTTGTAAACTTTTTTTATTAGTTTATGTTCTAAAATATACATAGAAAGTAAATATTAAATAAATGAATAAAATATATCTTTAATTAAAAATAATGGCAATTTAATCAATTAAATATTAAACTTCTACCTCTCTGGACAATCAGCTTGCTACAAAACAATGAATTATTTTATAGATTGTTTAATTAAATTATTTATATTTAGTTATATAACTTTAATATATATACACTATTTACTGTATTTTAAAGTTATTATTTCCCATTTTTTCACTGCATATGTCTTTATACTAAAATTTTAATTTTTTCTTCCTATAATTTCCTATAAAATATAATTTTATAAATTATACTTATACATTTTTTGAAACATTTCAATACATTTAAAAACTTTATCTTTTAAATACATATAACATTTCATCATTTTATAATTCTTTTGTCTACTTTTTATGAACCGGAAGCACTTTCTCAAGTCCTCATTAAAACTGAAGTAGAAAAGAAAATTTTAGGTAAAAGTACATTAAGTAGTACCGGGTACATAGGAATGTACTGTAGTACATTGAGTACTACCTGGTACATAGGAATGTACTGTAGTACATAGAGTACTACCGGGTACATAGGGATGTACTGTAGTACATAGAGTACTACCGGGTACATAGGGATGTACTGTAGTACATAGAGTACTACCTGGTACATAGGGATGTACTGTAGTACATAGAGTACTACCGGGTACATAGGGATGTACTGTAGTACATAGAGTACTACCGGGTACATAGGGATGTACTGTAGTACATAGAGTACTACCGGGTACATAGGGATGTACTGTAGTACATAGAGTACTACCGGGTACATAGGGATGTACTGTAGTACATAGAGTACTACCGGGTACATAGGGATGTACTGTAGTACATTGAGTACTACCTGGTACATAGGAATGTACTGTAGTACATAGAGTACTACCGGGTACATAGGAATGTACTGTAGTACATTGAGTACTACCTGGTACATAGGAATGTACTGTAGTACATAGAGTACTACCGGGTACATAGGGATGTACTGTAGTACATAGAGTACTACCGGGTACATAGGGATGTACTGTAGTACATAGAGTACTACCGGGTACATAGGGATGTACTGTAGTACATAGAGTACTACCGGGTACATAGGGATGTACTGTAGTACATTGAGTACTACCTGGTACATAGGAATGTACTGTAGTACATCAAGTACTATACCGAGTACACAGGAATGTACTGTAGTACATTGAGTACTACCTGGTACATAGGAATGTACTGTAGTACATCAAGTACTATACCGAGTACACAGGAATGTACTGTAGTACATTGAGTACTACCGGGAACATTATTGGTAAATATCAGTAAATACTATAAGTACAGTTTGTACATATGGCAGTACTATCAGTTCATATCATTCAGAATATTATTATATTAAAAAAGTTATTTTTAATTATGATATGATTTCTTTATAAAAAGTATATATATAGTATATATTGGTCTAATAGACATGTAAAGATATTTGTTTTCTAAGGTATAATAAATACTATATTATTATAGTGATGCTTAATGTCGAATTCTTTAATCTTTTCTGATGTGAATAAAAATTACTCAAATTATCTAAATCCATACAAAATAATTAATCAATCAATAAATTACTATTCTAATACAATTATGTATCTAAACTAAAAAGCAGCTAAACAAATACCATGAATTTCAATTATATATCCAAACATATATTTATTTTTATCTCAACCTTAGTTTCATTTACTTCACTTAAAGTGTAATTTGTAATTAAACATAAAAAAATTGATTGATTATATATAATTAAAAGTGTAGTTAAAAGAATATTTAATATCAGTTTTTAAACTATAAAAAAACTATATAAAAAGTTTTATTTTTTTCTCTAGTTCTTAACCCTAAGCTGTGAGGGTTGCCTCGGGTTGTGATGAGGGTTAGATGGCTCATTGCACACTAGGGTGAAGCAGGCAACCATATGGTTAAAAGCAATTAACCATAACACCTGTATAGTGTACAGTGTACCTAGTGTACCTAGTGTTATAATGTATCATATTATATTAACTGAAATGTCCCTTTGTAAACGATCTATAGCAATTTAGATAAATTGTATTAAAAGCAATTATAAATGTATGAATTTAGATTTTTAAATAAAACTTAAAGTTGAAAAAACCAATTTGACAAATTAATAGCATTATTGTTTTTTAATTTATCCATAATTTCCGAATTATTATTAAAATAATTTTATAATGTTTTAGCCTTTAATATTTTTAGGTTTTGGTCACCATATACCTAACGAATTTCACCTATATTTTCAAGCATTTATTACAGTTATTTCAGAACCAGATTTTTGCTCTCGTGAGAGATGACGATAGCAGCAAGGATATTGCCAAACAACTCAACTGCATGTGTCGCAAAACTGTCTGCAAAACCTGGAAACAACTTGACAATCAGGTACAACCCCCACTAAGCCAATTCCAGGAAGAGGGTGGTCAATTCCACCAAAAGTGTTATTTCCTGGAGTGAAGACACGATTTGACCGAAATAAGCAGAAGAGTTGCCAGAAATATTGAGAAACAGATCGGTATCTCAAAATCTTCATTGCAGAGGCTATTAAAGGAGGATCTGAAGTTACTCCCATATATTTAGCAGTCTAGAAGATTAATCAAGAGAGGCAAACTGAAGCTGCAAGAGTTCAAGAGAACCTGAGGAATGATTTTGACTTGGCCCGATGAGACGATGTCACCAATAGTCAGAATGCCTGTACTTCTGCGGACTTGTTTGTAAATATTAAGAAATATTTGAGACGTGAGATGTTTGTTTCCATCATGGTGTGTGTTGCTGCTACATCGGATGTGACCAAATTTCATTTGATAGCCCTATATGAAGGTATCAAAGTCAACAGTCATAATTATCTGAACATGTTGCAAAGGATATCTCCCTTGGCTCTTTCGAACCAATCTCATCTTCGCTCGAGACGTAGCGAATGTGACTCAAAGGTGGGGCAGAGACAACTACTAGTCCATTTCAGTCTAACGCTGTTGCATTCCTGATATCATGACGTGAACCCTATGGACCTCAGGATATGGACCATCATGAAAGATAGGTTTCAACTTGTTACCCTGATCTGGATTCTTTGAAGGCATCCATTCGTTCTGTGTGGGCCAAGTTGGACGAAGAAGTAGGACTGTGTGCTTCAGCAACAACCCATGTTGAGACAATTATACAATAAATATTTATTATTTATTCTGAATGGTTCAGTCAAGGATTTTTTCTTCATTTTTATTTACATTTTTTGGGTCAACTGAAGTTTGTTAACTATTTAAATCTATAGATTGTTTTAGAGATCTTTTTAATAATATTAAATATTATTAAACTTATGTAAAATATTTAATGAGAAGATTTTAACCAAAGTATTAATTTATCTTTTCCACCTACCCTACAGATTATTTATTAACTTATTCATCTTTTGAGGAAAAAGACCGAGGTGGTTTCTAAGTGTATATAATTTACATAAGATAAACTATTTAAATAAATACACATTTGTTCGTAATTAGTATAACTATTTGTATATGAATAAATAGCTAAAGAGAAACAATAAGACTTTTTGTGATTAAAATCTTTACATTTTTTGATATTTGTAATATATTCAGCACATAGGTACATACAATTAAACATACAATTATACATACAATTATACACACATATGTACACATATAAGGTCTTGTTACTACAGTTTGTACCATCAGGTAAAATAGTTATTGTCTTTTAATCCTTTTTAAAATAGTGAATGAATTTACTATCCACATTGATAAATTGTGAACGTTAATAACTTACACAAACCAATTTAACTTCAATTTTGAATATCAAAAAAGGTATAAAAAAAATAATTACTAAATTTGTATTCAATAGATATGATATTTTTCTAATATATTTGTATTTCTGATTACATTAATTACTTTAATTAAATAATTACCTTATCTATATTTTATTAAATACAAATAATCCCTGAAGATTATCTAATCAATTAATTTTTTTAGTATATCCCATCGCATTTTTATCTCTTTACATTAATCTTCTTATACTAATTACACATTAATTAATTTATAAAAGATAATGTAAATAGATGCCATGAGATAACATCCTAGTGGAGAACATCAACATTTCAGAGAACAGAGAAACCATTGATGTGAGTAGTGATGACACACTTTGTCTTGGTGTGTAGTGATGACACACTTTGTCTTGGTGTGTAGTGATGACACACTTTGTCTTGGAGTGCAGTGTGTACACACTTTGTGAGTAGGTGTGTAGTGATGACACACTTTGTGTGTAGGGATGACACACTTTGTGAGTAGTGATGACACACTTTGTGAGTAAGTGTGTAGTGATGACACACTTTGTGTGTAGGGATGACACACTTTGTCTTGGTGTGTAGTGTGTACACACTTTGTGAGTAAGTGTGTAGTGATGACACACTTTGTGAGTAGTGATGACACACTTTGTCTTGGTGTGTAGTGTGTACACACTTTGTGAGTAGGTGTGTAGTGATGACACACTTTGTGTGTAGGGATGACACACTTTGTGAGTAGTGATGACACACTTTGTCTTGGTGTGTAGTGTGTACACACTTTGTGAGTAGGTGTGTAGTGATGACACACTTTGTGTGTAGGGATGACACACTTTGTGTGTTGTGAGAACACACTTTGTGTGTAGTGTGTAGTGATGACACACCTTGTCTTGGTGCGTAGTGTGTAAAAAATATACACACTTTGCGTGTAGTGTGTATATTGCGTGTAGTGTGTATATTGCGTGTAGTGTGTATAGCATTGTATATGCATCTAGGTGTGTACTCTATCCACACACCTAGCTATACTCAGTGTGTATATTATTCACTGTATATTAAAAGAGTGTAATTAATAAATTAAACTGAAATTCCTAACTTTTCTTTTAAATAAAGTTAATTACCATAGCAAAAGCAGGCTTCATTTTTACCAAGAAATACCATTCAAAGGTAATTATTTAAGAGACGCACCAAACAATAAAAGTGAATAAGTTGTGATATCTCTCTAAATAATAACATATAAAAATTGTATCCAAATTGTATATAATTTAATCATGGAATTGTGACTTTATCATAGAAAGTATATTAGATAGTCTTTCATTATTTTGTCATTGTGAGTTAAAAGGAAAACTTAAAAATATAATGAATAAACTTACAGGAATCAATTACATGAAACAATTAAAATAGAATAAAGTCTAACTAAAGTACAGACTATATGTTATACATATTATAGTGAAGGAAGGTTCTATGGGAAAGTTACAAGAATAAATTACTAATTAATTAACCCTATATATAAACTAAATTATAAAACTGATACCCTTCCCCCATCTTTAATATTAAAACAATATTATCTGGTTCCTTAACATTTAACGATATAACAATATTTAACAAATCATTTACAATAATTTATACCTTTTGTAGTTGGCATTATAACCTATACATGTTAACTCTATTTTATTATATATTTATATACCTACTCATTTTATAATTCAAAATTATTATACATCAGTGTTAAATTTTTAATCTGTTTATATTTCCTTTAACTCTTTCTGTTGAATAATAACTGAGAGTTCTTTGATAAAATAATGTATTCTATTGAAACCTTAATTAAGAAGGTTAGGCGAAATAGACATTTCCTCCATTGCAGTTAGACAGAGGGGTACTGTATAGTGAGAAATATACCTATAGTGACTACTATAGTAACACCTCTTACACCTAAAGACAGAGAGGAGGTGTAATAGAAGGTGTAAGATATACCCAGTTAAAAATATTAATCGTCAAAGGTTATATTTTGATTGGTTATTATTATCACTAAGTGATCATCAATGTGCGACATTAAATGATTCGACAGAAATCTAATCGGAGTTTATTATAAATATATAAATATATATAACAATAATATGCTCTTTTCTGCTTCGTCGGACATATCCAACGAAAAATCCCGACGATAGTCTGTAACATTAGAATATTTTAAGAAAAAATACATCAATATTTACCGTTGTATGAATTATAACAGACAACCTGCCGATCATCATTTACCGGTAGGGGATAGATATCTCCTAATGTAGGTGTTATACAAAATACAGTACAGTTAGGGTGTCCCAGAAAAACGGAACCCAACTTTGAAGTACTATATTTCAATAACCATTAATGTTTCATGTTTTTTCTGGTAAAGTTTTGTTAGTTCAACCCTTCTCCATCAACAATTGAAATTTCATAGAGTTTCATTCATTTTTGTGAATATTATAGCAATTTTAGTGATGGTGGTGAAAATGGCTTTGTGCAAATGGTCAGAAAACAGACAATGAATAAGTTCAAACATTAAAAATATCTTTATTAGACAACGACCCCATTAATTTGTTTCCATGTTTTAATAGCTTTGAAATAATTATTCCTCTTATAAAATATTGACAATCTGTAGAAATGTGATTAAATAGAAAAAGGAAGACGCAAACTAATATTTTAACTATGGTCGTTCATGTCGCAAGAGAACACAACGGTCTGAAACAGTAAACTTCTTAAAGCAGATTTTGGACGCAGTATAAATTTCACAAACTGGTTCTTGCAAAGACATGTTCGGTTTGTGGAAGATAGTCTTTAGTGATGAAGCTGCACTTTACATGAAAGAAGAAGTAAATAATCATAGCATTTGGCAATATGCTTCACGGAATAACACTCCTGATTGTTACTTTGACTGACACTGGAAATTAAAATCATTTTGTAGGGGTGTCATTGTAATTCTAGTTTGGTAATTCGATTGATTGAATATTTAGAGATATTTAATCCATCATTTCTCATAGCAGAAACATTTTCATTTTCTAAATAGAGTTGCTGAATTAGATAGATATTGTCTTCATATCGTACTGTTCTTTTGCAACCTGAGTGACCCTTGTTAAAATTTAGATTTGTGCCTTGCTTTTTGTACTTGAACACATTTCTACAGATTGTCAATATTTTATAGCAAGAAAAGTTACTTGAATCCTTTTAAAGCCTGGAAATAATTCTGTTTTATTAATGGGGTTGTTAACAAATGAAGATATTTTTGATGTTTGACTTACTTCATTGTCCGTTGCCAGACCGTTTGCGCAAAGCCGTTTTCACCACCAATCACTAAAATTGCTATAACATTTACAAAAATGAACAAATATTTGAAAAAATTTAGCTGTGAATGGAAAGGGGTATAACAAACAAACTGATACTAGAAAGAAAAGTGTACCTTCAACAGTTCTTAAAACACACAACTTTAAATTCAGGTTCCATTTGTTTTTTGACACCATGTAGGAGGTGTAGGTGTGATCCGTGTGAATATACATAGGTATTATTTTAAGATAGTTCATTTCTCTCCACTTCATTAACCATTGAAATAATCCTATAATGTAGCACTTAATTCAATGCTATTAGTCACTAGTGAAGGGGTTACTTGTGGTCACGTCAAAGGCTCTAATCTTTACCCTCATTCACTGTAGAGCTTTTAACAAGAGTTCTTTGATAGAAAGGGACACACTATAATGTATATATTAGTATGAGTCAACACTATAGGGTATACATCAACACTATATATTATATATACCCACTCAGCACTGTGTATAATACATATCTCTGTACTCAGTAATATTGATAAGCTGTATAGTGATGAATAGAAAGGATATAGAAAGAACATGGCTATAGTTTATCTTTAGTGGTGAGTTTATCTTAGTTAGATTAATTTTAATATTTAATATATTGGTGAATGAAGATATTTTATAAATAGCATTGATTGAAAAATAACGAAAAATTTGAATTTGCATTTTATTGAGATAAAATAATCATAGTTGACATTTCACTTGTAAAATCAGACATAAAAAATAATAATATTTTCATCGCTTTTAGTATAATAAAAATAGTTTCTATTCTATTGCAAAAAGAATGGTTTACACAGAGAAAAAAGTTTACTCATATTTAATGGGTCAACAATTTATGCTTTGAATCAATTTATTACGTGAGTTGGTTTGACTTTATTCATGTTTTCACGTGTGTCAAAACAACTATGACGTGTGTGTCACCAAACATAGTTAATTCAAATCATTTTATCGATTGAATCAACTTACTATGAGAGTTGGAGTTACATTTTGGGAGTTTGAACATGTGTTAAAACAACTAGGACATAGTGTGTTGAAGTAACTCACAAAGATTGTTAATCCAATGTATCTGGTGTATGAATTAACTTACTATGAGAGTTGACGCTACTTTTTTGAGGATAGGTGCGAGTTAAAACAACTATGACATAGTGTGTTATAGTAACCCACAAAGACTGTTAATCCAGTGTATTCTGCAGTGTATGAATTAACTTACTATGAGAGTTGGCGCTACTTTTTTGTAAGTTTAGGTGTGAGTTAAAACAACTATGACATAGTGTGATAATGTAACCCACAAAGACTGTTAATCTTATTTATCTGGTGTATAAATTAACTTACTATGAGAGTTAGTGCTACTTTTTTTTAAGTTTATGAGTGAGTTCAATCAAATGAGTAAGTGGCAACTCATGCTTTCCTCAAAGCTAATTTATTCGCATAACACTTTACAGTTCAAATCTTGTTTCAAGTGTGTTACGTGTTGAATGTGAACGCTCCTCAATACCATTTTAGTTCAAGTGCAAACAATAGCGTTATATGCACTAAATAGTATTATCGCTGCCGATCGATTATTAATTAATTCCATTAATAAATTGATAAATATCTGCCTAAATATTCTAAAATATTGCTGATTGATAGTTTGGTGGCTTTATATAGGTAGTTATTAAAAGAGCTGATTATCAGTATATAACTTTTATAATAATAAATTTTGATTACTGCCTTCCAGTTTGTAAACTGGTATCCAAACTAATTTTCCTAAATTATTATATGTTAACTTATTTAAGCATCATACCTACCTAGCTGTTTTTTTTTCAGTGTCAATACCTTCTACATTGGGTACGGTCAAGAGCCCCCCCGGTCAAGAGCCCTCCCGGTCATGAGCCCCCCCGGTCACGAGCCCCCCCGGTCATGAGCCCCCCTAGGTCATGAGCCCCCCCCCCCCCCCCCGGTCACGAGCCCCCCTCCCTGTTTTTTTAATCCTTATTTACCTAGTTAAACAAATGAAAAATTACTTAGATAGAAATAACTGAGAGTTACTAATGTAGTTTGTTGTATCCGCTAGTTTGTTGTACTGCACACTTCATGATTGTTTAATGATCTGGCGGGGGGGTTCGGGGGTGGCACGCCCCCCGATATACATATATTTTATGTCTATTCAGTAATGAACTACAAAAGTGTCAATAAGGATTAAATAGTATAGGTAAATAAGGATTTAAAAACGGGGGGGGGGCTCATGACCGGGAGGGATCATGACCGGGGGGGCTTATGACCGGGGGGGCTCATGACCGGGGGGGCTTGTGACCTACACCCCTTCTACATAGGCTAGGCAGTTACTGCGCTGTCCTCAGAATAGGGTAAGTTCCAAATTATCAGGCGATTTCAAATTTTCGGTCACGTATGAAATATAGTATATAGCTACCTAATAGCTAATTAAAATAAAAGTTAATTTAATATAGTTTTTCTTACGCGACCGAAAATGTGGAGCCGTCTGATATTTCGGAACTTATCCTAGTATCTTAAGTAAAGTGGTCTGATAATCTATATATTTTAAAACTAGTTGGTGTACCTATAGGTAGGGTTACACAGCCAAATTCGGTTCTTTAATTTCTAATTGTGACCCTATTAAGAGAGTCTCAAAATCATTCTGAAATTAGTTTAGCTATATACTGAATTGTTGAACATCATAATTTAAGCTCAATTTATGATAGGTTCTATTCATTTCACGAGTGCCTTGAAGTCATGATGGTTATTAATGTTTCTGAGATAAGAGACCGCAGTTAGTTAAAGTGCCGCAATTTACCTACTTGACCCTAGTTTTCTATGACTGGGAGAACTCCATCCAGGGAGGTAGTCGGAGGAGAACACCGTCCAGGGATTTAGCAGGGAGAACTCCAACCAGAGGTGAGCCTTTTGATATATTATACTTTCTTGGTATTTAATTAAAGTCTACATTATGAGTGTATAATGAACAAAATTATGAGAATTAGCTAGAAAAATCCATTGCATTTATTAGAGCTAAATTTATAATGCATCTAAAGATTTATAATTAGTTTAACATTTTATATAAATAATTTACCTACATGAAATAATTCTAAGTTAATAATTCTTTTCATTTCTTTATTAATATATGGTTTTCTATATTTTCTGAATCTACTTTCAGATCTTGATGAAGAATTGATGAAGTAGATCAACGTCATCAACTATCGGAGTCCTCTTCAATTCCTTTGGAATGGTTCAGGAACAATTATGCTAGGTCAAAGTAAGTATTTGAAAATATTAGATGATTTCTAAATATGTATTTGCAATATGATTAGCTCTTACTTTTTCATATGCTTTTAGGGATTCCAGACATGAAAAGAATATCGAAGCTGTCGCTATCTCATCACAAAAGGAAAAAGAGTAGGTGATGTTATTGATAATGTATATGAACGGTACTGTGAATTTCTATTCAATATATATTAATATACGAATCTCTTATTTCAGGAATTGGCAATCTACAGTCGTGAAAGAAAATGACGAGAATTCAAATTAAACTTCTAAATAATAAATCTAAAACTTAAATGTTTATATTTCGTTTTCAATTTGACCTTGGTAATTCTATTAGCATATTTCAATATCAGTGCCTATGAGTAAGATGAATTGCACTAAAATATGGTTTAGAAGATAAAGGCTTTATCATTAATTTATTATTCATTAAGTTATAGTACAATTGCAGCATATCAAAGATTTATCAACTTTTGTAATCTAGCCTGGTTAATTAATTCATCTAGCCTACCTATTTATCACTACGTAAAGTTATTAATGTCATCTAACTACTTATTTATAAACTGACCTGATGAGATTACTTATTCAATCTAATCTATTAATTTACAACTGATAACCATATATCAATTCATAGGATCGAAAACATTTCAAAAAGCAAGGATAGGTCTAGGTGATCAATTATTTTTTAAAATTAAAATAGTATGCATATCACAGAAGCAAAAGTAGAAAATAAATGTGAACATGTTAGATTTGGTCCTAGAAAATAAATAGTCTAATCTAATTGATACCGGGACCTAACTCGAGATTATAATTTAATAAAGTAAATATAGTGACTGAAAAAGTCTTGTAAAAAGTCTGGCTACTGCTAACCAGACCGATATTTCAACCTACACTATAATAGTTGATATGCATTTACTTAGTTTACAAGTAGTTGATATAACCAACACGAGAAGATGATATAACCTACACGAGTAGTTGATATAACCAACACGAGTAGTTGATATAACCTACACGAGTAGTTGATATCACCTATACGAGTAGTTAATGTAACCTACACGAGTAGTTGGTATAACCTACACGAGTAGTTGGTATAACCTACACGAGTAGTTAGTATAACCTACACGAGTAGTTGGTATAACCTACACAAGCAGTAGGTATAACCTTCACGAGTAGTTGATATAACCAACACGAGTAGTTGATATCACCTATACGAGTAGTTAATGTAACCTACACGAGTAGTTGGTATAACCTAAACGAGTAGTTGGTATAACTTACACGAGTAGTTGGTATAACCTACACAAGCAGTTGGAATAACCTACACAAGCAGTTGGTATAACCTACACGAGTAGTTGGTATAACCTACACGAGTAGTTGGTATAACACATAGGAGTGATTGGAGAAACATACACAAGTAGTTGATGTAACCTTGTTCTGTAGTTGTTTCAACCATTACATATAATTGGTTCAACCATCACGAGCAGTTTTGACTATCACAGGTAGTTGTTGTGACCATCGGGAATTAAAAATAATCAACTCACATATGTGTTGTTTTAACCAACGTCAATTTAACTCATATTAAATAGTACCTGCAACTCACCACGTAGGTAGGCGCACAGATAAACCATAAAATTTAGTCAAAACAAATCAAATATGATTTGATTCAACTAATCCTTTCTCTGTGTGTAGTTAAATTTTTTCATCGTTTACATTTTTTTAACACAACATTGATTGCGACCAATCAGCCATTTAATACGAATTGAAACATCACACGTAAAAACAGAAAGAAATAATTTAAGGATGAATATATGATTAAATAAATAATACATGCATTTCTCTTTCATATCCATTACATATCCTACTACTGGTGTGAATAACTTTACCTCTTGTAACGATAATAAAAAAGAGGTATTTAACCCTATCTGTGTGGTGTTTAACCCTATCTGTGTGGTGTTTAACCCTATCTGTGTGGTGTTTAACCCTATCTGTGTGGTGTTTAACCCTATCTGTGTGGTATTTAACCCTATCTGTGTGGTGTTTAACCCTATCTGTGTGGTGTTTAACCCTATCTGTGTGGTGTTTAACCCTATCTGTGTGGTGTTTAACCCTATCTGTGTGGTGTTTAACCCTATCTGTGTAGTGTTTAACCCTATCTGTGTGGTATTTAACCCTATCTGTGTGGTGTTTAACCCTATCTGTGTGGTGTTTAACCCTATCTGTGTGGTGTTTAACCCTATCTGTGTGGTGTTTAACCCTATCTGTGTGGTATTTAACCCTATCTGTGTGGTGTTTAACCCTATCTGTGTGGTGTTTAACCCTATCTGTGTGGTGTTTAACCCTATCTGTGTGGTGTTTAACCCTATCTGTGTGGTATTTAACCCTATCTGTGTGGTGTTTAACCCTATCTGTGTGGTGTTTAACCCTATCTGTGTGGTGTTTAACCCTATCTGTGTGGTGTTTAACTCTATCTGTGTGGTATTTAACCCTATCTGTGTGGTGTTTAACCCTATCTGTGTGGTGTTCAACCCTATCTGTGTGGTGTTTAACCCTATCTGTGTGGTGTTTAACCCTATCTGTGTGGTATTTAACCCTATCTGTGTGGTGTTTAACCCTATCTGTGTGGTGTTCAACCCTATCTGTGTGGTGTTTAACCCTATCTGTGTGGTGTTTAACCCTATCTGTGTGGTGTTCAACCCTATCTGTGTGGTGTTTAACCCTATCTGTGTGGTGCTTAACCCTATCTGTGTGGTATTTAACCCTATCTGTGTGGTGTTCAACCCTATCTGTGTGGTGTTTAACCCTATCTGTGTGGTGCTTAACCCTATCTGTGTGGTATTTAACCCTATCTGTGTGGTGTTCAACCTTATATGTGTGGTGTTTAACCCTATCTGTGTGGTGTTTAACCCTATCTGTGTAGTTCTCAACCCTATCTGTGTGGTGTTTAACCCTATCTGTGTGGTGTTTAACCCTATCTGTGTGGTGTTTAACCCTATCTGTGTAGTGTTTAACCCTATCTGTGTGGTATTTAACCCTATCTGTGTGGTGTTTAACCCTATCTGTGTGGTGTTTAACCCTATCTGTGTGGTGTTTAACCCTATCTGTGTGGTGTTTAACCCTATCTGTGTGGTATTTAACCCTATCTGTGTGGTGTTTAACCCTATCTGTGTGGTGTTTAACCCTATCTGTGTGGTGTTTAACCCTATCTGTGTGGTGTTTAACCCTATCTGTGTGGTGTTTAACCCTATCTGTGTGGTGTTTAACCCTATCTGTGTGGTGTTTAACCCTATCTGTGTGGTGTTTAACCCTATCTGTGTAGTGTTTAACCCTATCTGTGTGGTATTTAACCCTATCTGTGTGGTGTTTAACCCTATCTGTGTGGTGTTTAACCCTATCTGTGTGGTGTTTAACCCTATCTGTGTGGTGTTTAACCCTATCTGTGTGGTATTTAACCCTATCTGTGTGGTGTTTAACCCTATCTGTGTGGTGTTCAACCCTATCTGTGTGGTGTTTAACCCTATCTGTGTGGTGTTTAACCCTATCTGTGTGGTATTTAACCCTATCTGTGTGGTGTTTAACCCTATCTGTGTGGTGTTCAACCCTATCTGTGTGGTGTTTAACCCTATCTGTGTGGTGTTCAACCCTATCTGTGTGGTGTTTAACCCTATCTGTGTGGTATTTAACCCTATCTGTGTGGTGTTTAACCCTATCTGTGTGGTGTTTAACCCTATCTGTGTGGTGTTTAACCCTATCTGTGTGGTGTTTAACCCTATCTGTGTGGTATTTAACCCTATCTGTGTGGTGTTTAACCCTATCTGTGTGGTGTTCAACCCTATCTGTGTGGTGTTTAACCCTATCTGTGTGGTGTTTAACCCTATCTGTGTGGTATTTAACCCTATCTGTGTGGTGTTTAACCCTATCTGTGTGGTGTTCAACCCTATCTGTGTGGTGTTTAACCCTATCTGTGTGGTGTTCAACCCTATCTGTGTGGTGTTTAACCCTATCTGTGTGGTGTTCAACCCTATCTGTGTGGTGTTAAACCCTATCTGTGTGGTGCTTAACCCTATCTGTGTGGTATTTAACCCTATCTGTGTGGTGTTCAACCCTATCTGTGTTGTGTTTAACCCTATCTGTGTGGTGCTTAACCCTATCTGTGTGGTATTTAACCCTATCTGTGTGGTGTTCAACCTTATATGTGTGGTGTTTAACCCTATCTGTGTGGTGTTTAACCCTATCTGTGTAGTTCTCAACCCTATCTGTGTGGTGTTTAACCCTATCTGTGTGGTGCTTAACCCTATCTGTGTGGTGTTTAACCCTATCTGTTAGTGAGAGGTTGACTTCTTCCTCTCTCACCATCTAACTCTAAATATTTACACTTTACTATAAACAAAAACAACGATACAAGGAACACCTGTAGAGTCGTGTGAAGAGATGGATAGCAGGGATACTCTCTAGGGATATATTAACAAAACGGGGATAAATTAGATATTCATCCATACGAAGTATTTAATTCCACTATTGTAATTATAATGGTTCTTGGTCCTTACGCCGAAAAACTTTTCACCGAACGACACTTTCGTAACATTTAATATTTTTAACCGAAATAAGTTTTGCTTATTTTATATAAAAGAAAAGTAAATTAGAAAAATTTGTCACCATCAAACCTGGCCGATTCATCTCATTATTTCTATAAAATAATTTCAGCAAAAGGACAGGTCAGTATATAATTATGCCAATTGATTACAATTAAAAATACAACTCATAAAATTGAATTGTGGTAGATAATTATTTATATTCATATCTAATTCATTTAAATTAATAGTTGTTACTATAAGTAAAATCCTCCTATACCCTCCTTCCTATATCCTCCTTCCTATGCCCTCCTTCCTATATCCTCCTTCCTATGCCCTCCTTCCTATACCCTCCTTCCTATACCCTCCTTCATATACCTTCCTTCCTATACCCTCCTTCCTATATCCTCCTTCCTATACCCTCCTTCCTATACCCTCCTTCCTATACCCTACTTCCTATACCCTCCTTCCTATACCCTCCTTTCTATATCCTCCTTCCTATACCCTCCTTCCTATACCCTCCTTTCTATACCCTCCTTTCTATACCCTCCTTCCTATACCCTCCTTCCTATACCCTCCTTTCTATACCCTCCTTCCTATACCCTCCTTCCTATACCCTCCTTTCTATACCCTCCTTCCTATACCCTCCTTCCTATACCCTCCTTCCTATACCCTCCTTTCTATATCCTCCTTCCTATACCCTCCTTTCTATACCCTCCTTCCTATACCCTCCTTTCTATACCCTCCTTCCTATACCCTCCTTCCTATACCCTCCTTTCTATATCCTCCTTCCTATACCCTCCTTCCTATACCCTCCTTCCTATACCCTTCTTCCTATACCCTCCTTCCTATACCCTCCTTTCTATACCCTCCTTCCTATACCCTCCTTCCTATACCCTCCTTTCTATACCATCCTTTTTACCAAGTTTTACAATGTTTGTTCAATCGTATACAGATTTTTTAAACGTGAAATAATATTAAAATAAACGTCCATGGGACACTTCACTATGTAGTGAAATATGCTCAAGAATATTAAAATTTCAATGTATTGCTCATAAGAAAAAGAGCTACATTTTGAAGAATATTATAGTTTTATTTTATTCATGTTAATGCGTGCAAACTCATTAATAGATTTAGATGTAGTTATTTCCGATTGAGATATGAAAAACATTCAAGAATTAATATATTTTATACAGGTAAAGCCGTGGTTATTTTAACATTGGAGATTGTTAGGATTATTATATCTTATATTCTTTAGGTTTTTATTTACATTGAATTAATATTCGAATTGTTACCGGAATATATTCTTTTGTTTAAAAAGACAATATTTAAAAAATAAAAAATAAAATAATAATAATCTTAATTTACCCATGCCTATTAACAGTGTCTCCATTAACAGTGTCTCCTTTACTATCGTTCACACACACCATGTGTACATTGTTATAAATTAGATCATAACTGTCTGCGTGAACACACTCTGTACCTGTGTTGTCTCACACTAAGTCTTTCTCCCACTTATTTCCCCGTCTATTTCCCCCATTTATTTCCCCATCTACTTAAGCTCTCTAAAGAGGGAAGAATTAATGAGCTGCCGAGAGAGAAGAAATGATAAGAAGGTATAGTAATGATAATTAATGAGTAAACCGAGACACTTATGAGAGCTCTGCCGTATCATTAATGATAACACTCTTCAAAAACTAAAACTTATAGGGAAATATAATAACTTTATTCTGTTAGGTTTTAAATAACCATTTTACCTGAATATTCACTAGTTATTTAAATGGGGTAAACCGAGTAAGAAAATAATCCGCGTAACGCCTCGTTATTATATTTTATTGCAATAATTTACTGCAGTGACATCTGGGGGGAAACTTTGTACCAATTAAAACTAATTTGCATTCTTCCTTGACAGCGAGAAATATTTCAGAAGACAATTAACATAACTTCAATAATTTGATTAATTACTTTCTATTTTGATTAAATTATGGTTAATGTAATTCATAAGTACACGAAAAAAAATAAAGTCATTAATTATAGGTAAAGATTTCTAATAAATATAATTTCAAATTTTTTCACTTTAGTAATAATATGACGTACCTATATTACTAATTATTTGTTATATCTAGCTGGGGTTGTGACAATATGCTTTTAAAATCATAGATCCCGAAAATATTTTAAACGTATAGAATTAAACACTATTGAATCATTCTACACCAACGGCATATAGTATTCGATACCATTTCATTTCCTCTAAGATATTCTCAAGATCTATGATTTTAATAGCATTCACAACCTTAGTTATATCTATTTTTCAAAGGTCATAACTCAATGGGTAGCATTAATATTACTCTCAGCTTCTCCACTATAGATATCATCTATTCTATTTTCTCTACACAAATACTTTTCGAAACAGTGACACATAAATCTCCCCCGCTATAAATATCCGTGAAATGTCTCATAAATAACACTAGGGCTGTAGTGTTAGTAAAGCGTCACCCTGTATAGGCTCTGGGGTGGAAACGAGTGTATTCCTTGGTAATAGCTTCTAATATAGTTATAGTATTTAATGAGTAACGCACTATACCAATGGAATGTTGAATCCGAATATTTATTCAAATGCTGTTTGAAATAGGATTTATCAGGAAATTAACATTTTTTCACAGATACATATTCATATTCATCTTTTTTCAAAAGCTTATGTTGATATTATATGAATTGAAAGAAAATTAGAAACTAAAAAAGACTGCTAAAGGTAGATTAACTTTTTGTCTTTTTTATCTCCATTTTCATAACAAAACTATAATGGAATAGTGTTAGGTACCCTCAATACTTGTTGCACTTTTTTCTAATAAAATTTAACAAACCTATAGATGCTATAATTTCAAGAGTTGATATTACGACATTTTTTACAGTTTTCTGCTGGTTTAACTTTTCAACTTAATCGAATTTTAACTTATCGAAGTGTTCGTTTCTCTTCGATCTTTCAATGGTGAAGTTAGCTCTCTATGAGTAATCCATAAGCACATCATCAATAGATGAAGATTTCACTTCCCATCGATAAAACCGCATTGCAAAATAAGATCTTCAAAGATTTGACTTCAAAAACAAAAGGTTGTCACCCTCTTCAGGACAAAGAAAGTCAATGTTATGGATGCAGAGAGTGCATGGTCTTTGTTTAGGAGCATTTGCTGCAGTCAAGCAGTGTTATCTCCTTGCATCAGTACGCCCTCTGTTGGCAGCAATTGCTTTGTGCTCAGGTGATAAGTTAGTTCTCACTATCATCGAGAAGTGTAAATCTTTGCAGTCAAAGGAATTCATTCAATTTATTAAAGTTACTATGGCAATGAAAAGTGTTGTGGAGTGCTAGGTTCAACGCCTGAAGTTTTTAGATAAAGCTAAGAAAGCTGATGATGAGGTACACTCTAAGAAAAGTGTATCAGTGATGATTCTGTCACAGTTCACTGATTTCACATTTCCAAAAAGAAACTTTACTGCTTAGATACTTTTAAATAGGTTTGAGCACACAACGACCAATTCATAAGAACTGAAAATTATGGAAACTAGAAAACTGTGATATGTAAAATTAGCATCATGCAGTGTCTCTTTTCTCCGACAGAACATTCAAGTTATTGATTACATTCATAACTATATTTGACTTAATTTACACCAATATATCAGTACATTGTCCATATAACTGCACATTATTGTTTGTTGCAATGTGCTAATGAAGTATGGCAGTAGTTTGGAAGACAAAGTAGCACATCGTTTGCAGTAGGGATGACTTGGCAGAAGAAGGTGATTGAAGCAGTGCCCTTATAGGCCATTAGCCCTGTAATTGGCCCTATTATTGATGGTCTCTTTTTCTCCTGTCCCCTTTGCCATGGGTCTATTGGTCTATAAATTACCTCTAGCTAGGGTCAAATAAGGTAACAGCTACTCTTACGTATCTGCAATGATCAAAATCCTGCCAGTCGCTTAGTGCAATCAGTAATTTGATGCGTGACGAAGTTTTACCTACCTAATGTTCAAGCTATTATCAGAGACTATCAATGAGACACCATAGGGGCTTCACCCCTGTGGGCCCCAACCCATTGGTACCAATAAGATTATAAGGATTTAGAAATGTAGGTGTTATGAGAATGTTAGACATGCAGTTATTGTTAATGTAATCTATTCATGTGTTTATTTTTTATAGATTATCTTTTTTCTGCAGAAGGATATCTGAAATAATACTTTATACAATTGAAATACTACACTACACAACAAACACACCTATATCATAAACTAGTTACCTAGATCATCAACTAGCTAGATAGATCATCAACTAGTTATCTAAATCATTAACTAGTTATCTAAATCATCAACTAGTTATCTAAATCATCAACTAGTTATCTAAATCATCAACTAGTTATCTAAATCATTAACTAGTTATCTAAATCATTAACTAGTTATCTAAATCATCAACTAGTTATCTAAATCATCAACTAGTTATCTAAATCATCAACTAGTTATCTAAATCATTAACTAGTTATCTAAATCATTAACTAGTTATCTAAATCATCAACTAGTTATCTAAATCATCAACTAGTTATCTAAATCATCAACTAGTTATCTAAATCACTAACTGCATGGTTACCTAGATAATAAACTAGGGGAGAACGAGGAGTATTCGGACAGTTTTTGTTAAAAACTGAATAATTCATAAACTAATTCGAATTTAAAAATTTCTGTATGTAGATAAATCATCTTACTTCAATTTGTATTGTGACTGTTTTACAGTTTAAACCTTCATTCGAAAGTTATAAGACAAAATGTAAGACGGATTCAAGTGTCCGAATGCTCCTTCCTAGAGGGAGATATCGGACAAGCTGTGAGGATGATTCGGACACCATAAAAATGGATAAAATAATGGAAATTTGAATGATTAAACGATAGGATTGAATTCGGATCTCTAATTTAATTGAAATAAACAATAATGACTTGTTATTCACAGTAATAATTAATCGTATTTGAAATTTTACCATAATTAATTGTAAGGATTGAACATTTTTTTAAACAAAATATAGATAGCTAATGAATAATCACTGTGAAATTATCTTTTCATTCGATAGCTAAATAATAAAACAAATGGTATAACTATATCCTTTTACTTTAGGTAAAACAGTTTCCTTTTTCTTGGAATTACGCAAAAGATACTATATTTCATCGAATGTTATAGATCATAAGTGTAGATCTTGCTGCACATCCAATTTCAGCAGCTTTTCTGACATATAAACCTTTTTGGAATAAATCAAATGTTTTTGGAATACCTTCTTTATTACGGCCTCTATCAGTTTTCCTTTTATAATGAAAAGGCATGATTACGATCGCCAATTTGTAAATTAAAGACACTAATATCATAAGTTGAATTAATTATATAAACGAATGCTATTTCAATTAAAATAATTAACTTTAAGTTCAGAATGTCCTTTTTAACAAGAATTACTTCAATAAATCGCAATGGTGGGCTGAATTGGACACAGAGACAAAGTTCAAACACTGTCCTAACCAACCTCAACAGAAGTGTCCGATTCAACCCAAATGACACTTCAAAATTGAACACATCACAATTTTTTTTATTTCACTCCTATTGTTTTTTTAACACACCAAACATAACATAAAATATTGATATAATTCATACCTTTGAGATTGAGAATCTGTTTCATATTCATATATTCCAAACACGATCCAATTGAATCACGAAAAATTACATCAAATTTGAAGAAAACAGTAAATTACCCCTCGGGGGCGAAATACTACATCTCCGCACGGGATTTTTCAAATAACTGATGGTTAACACGTCGCACACATTCAGTTGCAATAAGCGGTAGTTTCAACAATTATAAACATGTTTAAACGAGTTGTCCGAACCATCCCTATGTCCGAATGCTCCCGGTTCTCCCCTAGTTGCCTACCTAGATCATCAGCTAGTTACCTAGATCATCAACAAGTTACATACATCATCAAGTAGGTAACTAGATCATCGACTAGGTAGCTAGATCATCAACTAGGTAGCTACATAGTCAACTAGGTAGCTAGATCATCAACTAGATAGCTAGATCATCGACTAGATAAAAAGATCATCAACTAGGTAACTAGATCATCAACTATAGGTAGCTAGATCATTAAGGGGTTGAGTTCCCCTTCAGGGAACTCAACCCCTTACTCGTAGTTCCTGAAGGAATTTTTTCTTCTGTAAAGATTTTATCCTTCTTGTTTTTAATGGAAAAATATGATCATTAACTAGGTAGCTAGATCATCAACTAGGTACCTAAATAATCAACTAGGTAGCTAGATCATCAACTAGGTACCAAGATCATCAACTAGGTAGCTAGATCATCGACTAGGTAACAAGATCATCAACTAGGTAATAAGACCATCAACTAGGTAGCTAGATCATCAACTAGGTACCAAGATCATCAATTAGGTAACTAGATCATCGACTAGGTAGCAAGATCATTAACTAGGTAGTATAATCGGTCACAGGCCAGTGAATATGGGTAGACCTTAGCAGTATTTTTTTCTCCGACTGTTGACAGAATAGGAATGATGTCATTAATATAATGAGGTAAATTACAACCCCAGAGAAACTGTGCCTAGTTAGTCAATGCTGCAGTAAGTGCTATTGAATGAGGGTCAAATTAAAGCACATGCGTCTTTGCAGTTACCCACTTGTGCATAAACTGGAACAATAATAACAGTTGTTTTACTGGTGAAGAATTTCCACGAAAATCTATTTTCATAATTATTTTTTAAAAAACAATTAAAATATATGTTTTTGCAGTTGTGTCAACTAATTGCTTTCATTTTAATCATTTATTGTGAAGGTCTTTTATTATCATCTATTTATGGTAACAAAAAACGATGACTTTGTCATTCTATTTTTAATTTGGCCATTTATAGTTCTGTCAATTATGTACTTAATTAACTATATATAGTTTAATAAATCATAAGCAATTATAATGGCAAAACATAAAAAAGTAGTAAATAACATTTATAGTTAATTTTGATATACTAATTAATATATTAACGGAAGTGAACTAAAAAAGTAAGAATATTGACAAAAATTGTCCATAAAAAACTTAATTTTGAGTGATAATAAAAAACTGGCAGTTTTCTTCTGAATCTTTCTATTTTTTACAATATTTATCATATTCAATCACCGAATAGGAGCATCTTGCCAAATAAAGCATATCAGCTGCTCTATTATAGAGTCCTGTGATTTTTTATTGCAACCGCAATAGACATCGATCAGATGAACGCTGTGAAGGACTTACATTGTCAGAAAGATGTTGAAGTGGAAGTGGTACTATCACGTATGCAAATCAATGAAATCAACCCATCACAACAATGGGTTGCCCTTTTTACCCTCTTTACCCAAGTGGCCGTGGGTACCACACAGTAAATATCAGCTGGTGTGACAGACCAGTCCATGAAATGAACTTTAGAAAATAGTTCAGAAGTATTACGTACTTCAAAAGAAAGGAAATGTGGTTAAAAATAGTACAGTCGATTATAACTGTATAGCTAGAAGAAAATTATTTACTAACCCTAAAATCTATTATTTTACTTACTTACTTTAATTCAATATATCATTCTTAAGAGTTAATAATTAACAAAAATGACACCTACATACCAGCTGTATTAACCCCTTTTGTCCTAAGACGACATGTAATATGTCCCCTTTCAAAATTAATCATGTATTTTGCGAGGTTACTTTGGAATTGTTTTTTAAATGACTGATTAAACACGTGTTTACGCTTTATATTGACCAATGAATATTACGCTTACATTAGTTTAAGACAATTGTGTTCTTATATATCAATTGAAAAACATTTTTTTATTGCTAAATTTGCTTTCTTTTCCTATATATTACAAGAAAATTATGAAAATATTCGTTTTTCCAAGTCCTATATTAGTTCCGGGCAAAAATGGTTAATTTCTTTATATTCTATTTATTAATTTAAGATGGTCGGATGTAATAATAAAGTAGTAAACTAGTAAAAAATAAAATCATAATGGTTCTCTCACTCACAGGAGTGACACTGAAATAACTAATAGAAAATAATGCCATCTTTAAAGTACCAACCTTAGACCTTATCATAAATAAAAAAAAATTATAAAATGTTAAGTAAATTATAATATTGGTAGTGATTATACTGTTTATTTTCTTATTGAATTAATTGTTCTAAGCATTGCTTATTAATGGTAAGGTTTTTACTTATACAAGGTAGCATAGCCAGTACAGCTGATAGTGAGATTGTGGCGGGCAAAAACCGCGCCATTGTTCACTGTGGGCACATCAACCACTCAATGAATGAGAGCGTGCAGCTGTGATTATACCAACCCATGCTTTCTAGGATAGGGTAAAGAGACAATCACTAGATGTGAATTAAGTAACGAATGGAAATTGTAATAGGTTTATAGTTAATAAGACGAATTAAAAATAAATTCATTGTGGAAGATAATTCCAGATAACTCCACAATTAATTAATATATTTTAATTATATTTCAATTCTAATATTTGATGCATTTTTTTTAATAATATCCAAATGAAATTTCCATCCGTCATTTAATTTGCATCAGGTAATTACACTTTACCCTATAGTAAGTAATGCATTTAATGATTAAAAGATAATAAAATACACCTACCTTTATTTTAACTATAGATTACGTAAGTATTCACTTCAATCTAATAATGTAGAAGGAAAAAATATCAACTGAAAAAGCGTTTTAAAATCCCACATCAAAATGCGTTAATTTAATGATATATTGATTTTTTCCTCGGATTTAGTGTTTTTATTTGTCCCAATCCACGTGCCCTTTCCCATACCCTCTATAGACACTGTGGGGTAATCAATATAAGGTTAGTATCAACCACTACCCTTTTTATAGCCATTGTAGTGAAGAGAAGCCTGTCCATTGCATTGAACTGAGGGGACTATCACTTGAACCATATAGCAACTGCTACCTTTGTTAGTTACACTACATTTAATGTACTACTACTAGTATTGTACTACTAGTATTGTACTACTAATAGTATTGTACTACTAGTATTGTACTACTAGTATTGTACTACTAGTATTGTACTACTAGTATTGTACTACTAGTATTGTACTACTAGTATTGTACTACTACTAGTATTGTACTACTAGTATTGTACTACTAGTATTGTACTACTAGTATTGTACTGCTAGTATTGTACTACTAGTATTGTACTACTAGTATTGTACTACTAGTATTGTACTACTAGTATTGTACTACTAGTATTGTACTACTACTAGTATTGTACTACTAGTATTGTACTACTAGTATTGTACTACTAGTATTGTACTACTAGTATTGTACTACTAGTATTGTACTACTAGTATTGTACTACTACTAGTATTGTACTACTAGTATTGTACTACTAGTATTGTACTACTAGTATTGTACTACTAGTATTGTACTACTAGTATTGTACTACTAGTATTGTACTACTAGTATTGTACTACTAGTATTGTACTACTACTAGTATTGTACTACTAGTATTGTACTACTAGTATTGTACTACTAGTATTGTACTACTAGTATTGTACTACTACTAGTATTGTACTACTAGTATTGTACTACTACTACTAGTATTGTAC